>MU690705.1:30255-44599 GCA_026770625.1 Nicotiana glauca
TATAATTGGAATCAGATAAAAGCAAATACAACAGTTGAGCGACCGTGCTAGAACCACGGAATTCGGGAGTGCCTAACACCTTCTCCCGGGTTAACAGAATTCCTTATCCGGATTTCTAGTTCGCAGACTGTAACAGAATCAAACTTTCCTCGGTTCGGGATTAAACCGGTGACTTGGGACACCATTATATTCTCAAGTGGCGACTCTGAAAATTTAAAATAATTAATCATGTTCCGACTGTCATTAAATTGGAAAAACTCCTCTACGCCCTCGCGGGTATAGTAGTGTTTAAAAAAGGAGGTGTGACAGAGGTATTTTATGGTTGGTGTTACCTAAGCTTGTGAAGAATTTTTGTTGAACTAGTTGTTGTAATATGCCAATATTCTTGAGTTTGATGACCTACGTGGCCTGGTTGGATTGGAGGAATTCAGTTCTGATAGCTTGATTAGGAGAAAATGGATTTCCAAGTGTTCTTGATGGTTTCTACCATAGTTTAAACCAGATAATTTCTATCGGTATGGGGAACTTGTTGTGTATTGTGAGTTCTTGTATATTTCTTCATTATCGATGGGGTACGAAGGTTTTGGAGTGAGGTTCTATTTAATGTGGGGTTTCCTACTGGTACTGAGTTAGTTTGAGTGGTTATGGTGATCGAGAATGGTGTTGCGAGTATACGAGTTGTGTAGTATGTTATGCGATTTTATCTAGGGTTATTGTTATGGCTTGACATAGTTTGTTCGGACTTATCCATTGTGTATGTGAGATTCGGGTCTTGAAGAGAATTCTGGATGTTAGAAATTGGGCTCCAAGGATTTTGGGGTAAGGTTAAATTAATGTTTATTATTCACTACAATGGGTTTAATGTGTTTCGGAATAATTGATTCCAATTTTTTTTTTTATGAATTATATGCCCTACCAGTATGAGGGTTCGTTATGTGCTATGAAAAAAAATTATTTATGAAATTTATTGAGAAGAAGAAAGAAAGGAAATTGAAAACTGCAGTTGGCACAATGTTAAATATTTAAACCGGGCTGCAAGCCGCGGTGGAGGTTATGTAAGGACGAGGTCCTTGTGGTAAATATTTATGAGTTTAAAGTTTCCCTTTGTAAAGTTTAATTCGTACGATAATACTAAAAGGGAGTCATGCCAGTTAGGTTGATTTGATAATTCTTGTATATTTTATGTTCATATTCAGCCACTTTTGTGCTATAAACATTGAGTTTTAGCATATGAGATGAGTTCCCAGGTGACGTTAAATGTGACTCATTAATCCAAGTAAGTAATAATGAGGTCTTCATGCCTCACATTCTGTTGTCAGTATTGTGAAAATTTGAAATGAGGTGGTGGTTAATATGAGATTTATTAATAATGATGGAGTTATTTAAGAACAACTATTAAGATAAGAAATGTGGTTATGACCATACAAATGATGCGTTTCATGTCAAGATATCATTGTGATAATGTCGGGCTTGTAATGCGTAGATTAGTGTTATTGATATACTTGTTGGGTTGTGGACATGTTGTTAGCAGTTGTTTTGGTGTTACTCTGACAGGTGGATAAGCCCAATTACAAGAGAGACTTTGCTGAAATATTTGAAAAATCTGGGAGTTAGTCAAATTTTGTGGACTTAAGAAAGTTGAAATGTTGGAAGAATATCTAAGATCTATATGAAGTCTTTCGGTTCATTTGGTTGTGGATTGTGGGGTGTTGTCCCGGCTATGGTGGTAGTTCTTGCGTGTTATGAGAAGAAATGACTTATTACGGGTCCAGGAAAGGCTATCAGCCTAGTTCAGCGCGAGCAGAATCGACCTGATGTGGGTGAATATATTTAAATAGGATTATGGGCTTCATATAAGTCAGATGTGTTCATTTCAGTATAGCGCTCCTTAAGGAGGGGTGTTGGAATATCATATGTTGTTCTGTGTTCGTCAATTCATGTAATATTATGATTGTACCATGTGTGCTGTGAAACGGCCTGATAAATTCATATTCTCTGGGGAAGAGTCCATATTAGTTGTGTGAGTTGAGCAGTCCATTCCTGAGTCATTTCTTTATGTATATTGTTCGCGTTATGGCCTATTGGCACATTTTTGCATTATGTGAGACCGTTGGTCATTGTTTGTGATGATTGGTTTTCTGAGCAGCTCGTACTAGGTAAGGTGAGACTATCGGTGTCGGGGACCATTGCAGTGGGATTATGTGAGGTATATTACAGGGCAGTTACTAGTATTTGCGTAGTAATGAGGTGATGGTTTTAGTAAAAAGGAGAGAATTAATGTTGGGTTAACTCTGCCATTGGTTCAAAATTTCTGCACATCTCCTCCGTTATGGTTGTATCGTCAGCATTATAACAGAATATATAGGTATATAATCATATGCATTGGGAGTATCAGAGTCGTGGAATTTTGGCTATTAAAGTTCATGGAGTGTCATTGTGGTTAGATGGTGAATTATGCGATGCATGGTGCTAATTCAACAAAGGTATGCAGTCGTGTTCTACTACCTCGTGTGGTAGTTGATACAGTGTTTATATACAGGGAACAAGTCTGGTAGAGAATTTCAGGTGTTGGAATTGGGTTCTGAGCTTATTGTATGGATAAAAGGGAATATCTGCAGATTTGATCAAACTAATGTGTCCATATGAGTTGTGGTAGCACGGGCAGGTGCACGAGGTGTTAAACAGTGATTTTAGATAACTTAAGAGCAGTTCTTGGAACGTTCGAGGACGAACATCTATTTAAGTGGGGGAGAATATAACGACCCGGTCGGTCGTTTTGAGTTCTAGCGCGTTGTTCAGCAGTTGTAAGTCATGAACAACTTCATTTCAGGTATATTGACTTGTGCGTATGGTCAGAGTTGAATTTCGGGAATATCGGAGTCAAATTGGAAAGAAAATTTTCATTGCGGCAGCCTTAAGTTGAAGAAAATGGCTAAGATTGGAATTTTGAGCAAACAACCTCGGAATCAGGATCTGAAAGTTCCAACAGGTTCGTATGATGATTTCAGACTTGGGCGTATGTCCAGATTTGGTTATGGATAACCCGTTAGCATTTCTGCGTATATTTTTGAAGTTAGTATTTTAGAAGAATTTCATAAATTTGGGTTGGAAGGCATTTCAGTGTTATATATGTTTGTTTCAGATTCCGAGTCTGTGAATAGTTCCGTATGGTGATTCTGGAGTTGGGAGCGCGATCGGAAGTGAATTTGGATGTCCGGAGGTCATTTTGAAGTCATTTGGCTAAATATAGAAATTTGAAGGTTTTTGAGAAAATTCGACCGGAAATGGAAATTTTGATATCGGGGTCGGAATGCGATTCCGAAAGTTGGGGCAAGTCCGTAATGTCAAATGTGACTTGTGTGCAAAATTTGAAGTCATTCCGGAATTATTTTGGTAAGGTTTGAGACACTTAGTCTCTTTTAAGGAAGCTTAAGTTGGAAAAATCAACTAGATATTGATATGTTAGAGGGCTCTAAATGCGAATTTTATAGTTCGGATAGCTTTTTTAGGTGATTTGGGTCTTAGGAGTGTGACCGGAATATTTTTGTGATGACCGGTGTAGAATTAAGCTTGAATTGTCAAAGCTAGTATTTTGACGAATTCCGGTTGATAGGTGAGATTTTGGTCTGAGGGTCGGAATGGAATTCTGAGAGTTATTTAGCTTCGTTATGTCATTTTGGACTTGTCTGCAAAATTTGAGGTCATTCGGACGTGGTTTGGTTGGGGTTTTGATCAAAAATGGAATTTGGAAGTTCTTGAGATTCATAGGCTTGAATCCGATGATGATTTGATGTTTTGATGTTATTTTGGGTGATCCGAAGGTTGGGACAAGTTTGAATGATGTTGTGGGACATGTTGATATAATTGGTTAAGGTCCCGAGGGCCTCGAGTGGATTTCGGAAGGTTAACGGAATGGAATTCGGACCCAAAAGAAAAGAAAAAAGTTGCTGCAATTTCTGTTGCTAAGCTGTCTTTGGACAGCAAATGTGCAGTCGTGGAGCGTACTTCGGAAGCCTATATCTTTTGATATACAAAGAATTTTGAGATGATTCAAGAATAAAAGTTGTAGCCCTTCGTGTCTAGTTTACATAAAGCTAAATAAATCGTAATTTGGACATATGTAGAGAAAGTTATGATCGATTGAAGTTGACTAGTGGAGCAGTTTCTCCAGAATTTTCTGATTTCATGGAGCCGATCTTAGAAGCTCATATCTCGGGATATATAAAGAGGTATATGGTGTACAACCTATCAAATTAAAGATCTTCGAGTATAGTTTTTAAATCTTCAAACCGTTTGTCATTTGGATATTTATAAAAGACGTTATGGGTTTTTAAACAGAAGTTGTCCGACAAAGGAAAATTTTAATAGGATGTACAACTTGTATAGCACAAGTGCAAGGTACAACTCGACGAAGCACGGGCAGACTCTTTAATCACGGATTTTGCTTATTTATTTCATTTCTTTCATTTGGCTTAGATGATTTTGGAGAGAATTTCAAGGGGGATTTCATCAAGCATCAAAGGTGAGTTGTTTTTATTTATTTCCATGTTAAATACATGATTATTATGTGAAATTAACCTAGAAATTCATGGAATTAAGCCTAAAATTGATGAACTAGGGCTTGGGATTTTGAGATTTAATTATGGAATTTGGAGGGTGTCACACCTCCTTTTTCATCTACTACACCCCGTGAAGGGTATAACAAAAGGAGTTTTTCCAATTAAAGGACAATCGAGATGGGATTCGTTTATTATAAGATTTAGAGTCGCCACTTGGGAGATTTATGGTGTCCAGAGTCACTGGTTTGAATATCGAATCGAGGAAAGGGTTTTACTCTGTTTAACAGTCGCAAACCAGAAATTCGGGTAAGGAATTCTGTTAACCCAGGAGAAGGGGTTAGGCACTCTCGAGTTCCATGGTTCTAGCACGGTCGCTCAACTGCTATATTTGGCTAAAATCTGATTTTTATACATGTTATCCTATATTGCAGTTTCAAAGATTATTTACCGCTTTAAATTAAATTTTTTAAGAAAGTGAACGTCGTTTAAAAAATGTATTTTTGGATACATCACATGAAATGCACCCAGATCCTCGACACATTTTTATCTAACGTTTTGGGATTTGAATTTGGGTTGCATGAAATGCACACCCGTATTTAGGAATGTAAATTTATTAAAATCGCGCCTAGAGTGGCTAACGCATTATTATCTTTTGGGAGGGCCGTAAAATTCGCTAAACGGCCCGTCCCGAATTTCTAAGTATGTTTTTAGCTTTTACTGAGGGCCCCGCAATTTTATATTTTTCTTAGGCAAGGCTCGTCTCATTTTATTTTAAAATGGAAAGCCTAAAAGCAACTATGGTTTTTTATTTGTGTTTTGTCTCTAAAAGATAAAAAAATCCTAATTAATTAATATTTAGGATTCGGGCTTCAAGTTCAAGTCCGGACCCAAACAAAAGGCAGCACCTTTTAATTTGAACCCGCTACCTAACTCAAAGCCCAAACCTATATTTTTGCTCAGATCTTGAATTTATCTATTTGAATTAAGCCCACATTGCTAGCCCAATGAACCAGCCAACGGCCAGACCTCAGGTCAAGGGATCAATTCCCTGGGCTGAGTAGACTAGGAAATTATCCAACTGAAGCCAAATGTCTTATAAGACTGGGCTTGAAAGCCCTGTCCTTTGAAGCCAATTGGTTGCACTTATTGCAAAATTACTTTGAATGTGCTTAACAGTTCATAACAAAAACAAATACTAATCAAAATATTAAAGCGAACTAAGAGCACAAACTTGTTAAAAGCCTAGATCAACACAGTTCATTATTTAAACTACTACCATTAAACTAGTACTCAAGTGATTTTAGTGTTTTAAACTAATTGGACTACGGAATTGAGTTATAGGAAACACGTACTACTTGAACTGGTTTTTGCAATTACTGGAAACGAACCAATGTTCAAAACTGCCATTAACCTTTAACGTTGAAGAACCAAGATGATTTACTTACCACATTTCAATAAGCTGTTTAACTTGACATAACTCAATTGCGATTTACTGAAGGACACACTGAAATTCAACAACCACTTAATCCTGTTTTCTAACTACTAGAACTAAATTTTTACCTTCAATTCATAGCATGAATATGAAATTAACAGTCATAGAGTCTAATTATACAAAATCAAACAGAAGTATTTATACAACAATGACTTAAGTGTTGAACTACATGAATCAGGAAGAGGACTCAATCATAATGCACGTTTCGACATCTTCATCTACTCATGCTGCACAATTTCAGCTTACAATTGCCAAGGTTACAGCTGTGTACCTGAGATTAAAATGCAAAAGCGAAGAAGTGATGAAGGTCAATCGAGGCAGTAGTGAATCACAGCTTAGAGTCAACACAGCAAATTGATTTCAAATCCAGGAATACACAGGAATCAACAACAACCAGTCAGATACCACCAACAGTAATGAAAATCAAACACGATTGAATCCCAATGTATTTGAAATTAACCCAAAATCCCTTGAACTTGAACTGAATAAGACTTGGCTGATCAGGAACTCGACCTAGAGCTAACTTCAGCTACATTTTCTCAGATATTTTCAATGGAACAGTAATCTATGGAAAGTTTCACTATTTTGTTTTTTGTTTTCTGTTTTCTAATATTTTTGTATTTTTGAATATTTGAATTCCAAAATGAAGATCTGAAAAAAAAATGAGAGAAAGAGTTTGGAGAGGCTAGATGAATAAAAAAAAAACCCTTTCCCTAAGGCATGAGAATGTCAATTTATAGGCATCATAAGGGTGAACAATCAGATTTTTTGGTTTCTTTTCAGTCCCTCTTCATTTTTACTTTAGCCCCTCTGTTTATTTCATTTCAGCCCTCCCTTTATTAACTTGTTACTCAAGTCACTCCCCATACTATTAAAATTATGCCTAAAATCCTATTCTAGAATACTCTAGAGCCCTCTAGCTTCAACCACTTGCAAATTCCCTATTTGAACTCCCCATTATACCTTTACCATCTCCCTGAATTACCCATTTAACTGACTGGGCTAACACCCAAACAATTTCATAATTATCCTAGCTATACTAGACTAAACTATTTAAGAATAAATAACTAGTAAGAACAGACTAAAACTAATCAAGGGCTCAAACAAAATTGATCAAGAATTTCCGAATATGAGTTAATCAGAAACTACATATTATTAAAACACCACAAAATCAACAGGAATGGCAAGATTTAAAAAAAAAAGGAACAACAAACATCTGAAAGAAAATGAGAATTGACCTGCATATTAATCAGGTCGACTAAGAAAGAACAATCAAGATTAAACCCAACAAAACTAATGATGAAATTAAACCTATATTATTGATTAGCATCTATATGATCCTAATACTCAGAAACACGAGAAGACAAGAAAACAAAACAAAGAAAACAGAAAATAATTGAGCAAAACTTACTGAAAAGAAAACTCTGGTCAGTAATCGCTTTTAAATTTGGCCAATTCCGGTGATATTTGAACGCCCTAGACGGTGAAATCTTTATGCAGATGGTGAGAGGATCACATTATGCCAATTTGGTACAATTTGGAGTATTTAGGGTTTTGGCCGGAAAAGTTCAAATCAAAACTCGAACAATTCCGGTCATATTTGAGGCCAAGACTTTAGGGATTCGATAGAGGACGGGGAGAGGGTCCTATGGTGTGAATCTGAGGGTGTTTGGGCAAGGTGACGTCTTGGCCGGAGTAATTTCAAGTCATTATTCGATGAGTTCTAGTAGGATTTGAAGGAAAAGGCCGGTGGATTTGGACAGAGGAGGAGAAGGGGAAGTTGGGGTGTGAATTTGGTGGTGATTGGCGTCGGCGCCTCCATCGACGGCGACGGGGAAATCAGGGCAGCGCAATTAGGGTTTCTGTAAGGGGAGGGTTTGGGAGAGACGAGATGCGGGTAGGGGGGCTATTCCGGCCTTTTTATATTAATAAGTGTCTAGTTACGAGCCGTTCGATCAATTATCCTAGACGGTCCAGATCGACTGGTTTCTAAACGGTGTCGTTTGGGGTTAAAAACAGGACTGGACCGGGTGGGGGATTGGGCCTGGGCGAGTGAGGGTCTTTGGGCTAGGTAGACTGGCTCAAATTGTGTATATATTAAGGCAGCCCTTTTCCTTTAATTGTTTTTTCTTTCTTTTCCTTTTCTTTATTTGTATTTTTATATTTCTTTTGTATTTTATTTTCCGATTTTGTTAAATGCTAAATTAAAACCAAAACTCAAATTGACTCTAAAATTACACTTCCAAATTACCAATTACACAAATTCCCTATTTAAATGCAAACTAAAATAAATTGAAACTAAAAATGCAAAAAGGACTATTTTTGTTATTTTTCTTCATATTTTGTTCTAAAACAAATTAACCCCTAATTAATACTAAATGTAAAATTAATTCCTAAATACAAATGTATTGTATTTTTCATACGACTTAAAATGCACAGGTAAAATGCAAACAATTATCACAAAAATTTGCAAAATTGCAAAATAACAAAAAGCAAAAATCATTTTGTTTGAATTTTTTAGGAATAATTTGCTTAGGGCAAAAATCACGTACTCACAGAGGGTTAAATGGACTCCGATTTTTGTAAATTTGACTTGTATAGACTCGTGGCGAGACGAGGAATCCGGTAATGTGAGTTTTGTAATTTTTTGAGAAGTGGGCGCGGGGCTCGGGTTTTGCTAGTTTCGAGATTTTTGCTATATTTTGATTGTTTTCGATTGGGTATTGTTCGCTTGGCATAGTGTGATGTATTCGCTCTGATTTTGGTTAGATTCGACACACGAGGAGGCCGAATTGAGGGGCAAAGGCGTGGCGAGCTTGAGATTTCGCCAGTTCGAGGTGAGTAATACTTGTAAATGATATCCTAAGAGTTTCAAACCCCGGATTTGCACATCATAGTGCTGTATTGAGGTGACTTGCACACCGAATATGAGCGTGGGATAGAGCATCGTTGGGGATTGTGACTTGGTCCGTCCCGGTTGTTGATTTTTACGTCGTATTTGACTGAAACTACTTGTTATCATCATAATTTGGGCTGATTGCCATGTTTGGGCTTCATGCCAACTCTGTGAATCCTTCAGAGATTAATATCACTATTTTCGCATTACTTTGAATATTATTTGATCTCGGTCCAGGGATGAAAACTTAAATGATATCTTACTGAAGTTTTGAGCTGAGAACTGCTATTTTATTGCTGCCCAAGGGGCTTATGTGCATTTGTGGACTGAGCATGGATTGGGCTGCGCACCGTAGCAGTGTTATATTTGCATTTTTGGACTGAAGACAGATCGGGCTGCACGCCGCAGCGGTGTGATATTGATATTGCGCTTGGGCTGTACGAGCCCCTCCGGAGTCTGAACCCCCCCAGTGAGCGCGTGTACCCAAATGGATCGGGCTGCACGCCGCAGCAGTCATATGCATTGCATTGCATTCATGCATTGGTTCTTATTTGTACTACGTGTCATGACATCCAGCACTCTCATTTCATTGGCATCCATGCTACTTCTTGCACTGTTTACCAGATAGCCTGGTATTAATTGTTAGTGGAGTGTTGTGCCCGAGGGGTTTGACTTATGTGCTGAATTGTACTGTTTGATTACGCATTTGTTTGCTTGACTGCTAAAAAAGATGTTTTCAAAAGAGGTTTTAACTGAGCCAGATATTTTCTGAAGGATTTCACGGTTTTACTGATTTCTCAAAGGATTGCACTGTTCTTTATAGCATGATGGAGCGCCTTAGGTAATTTCTGCTGCTCAGTTGTTATTTACTTTTATTACTCATTGAGTTGGAGTGCTCACTTTAGTCCCTGCACCTCACGTGCAGTTGCAGGTATTCGTTACCCGGTAGTGGGCTACAGCTGATTAAGGGTTTTGTTATCATAGCTGAGCAAGGTGACCGCCGGCGTTCGCGGCACCGGACTTCATCCTTTGATTCCATATTTTATTTTGTATATTATTATTGGCCCAGTAGTTGTGTTCAGTCTTCTTTAGATGCTTGCGACTTGTGATACCCCGGTCGAGCTGTGTTGGGTTGTAGATATCGATTATTATTGTCATTAAGTTGTAGTTATCTATTCATTTATGTTTCATAAATTTGAAAGAGGCGTCGTTGTTCTGTTGGCTGGCCTTGTCTTCACGAGAGTTGCCATCACGACCGGGTTTGGAAATTGGGTCATGACAGATCTACTGCTACATGACTCACCAAGGGTTTGATGTCGCCCGAGTCCTCTATGAAGAAATGTTCATCCGATCGCCCGAATTAATCAAATGCCACTAATTCCCTTCACTTGTCACCCGTCTATGCCGCCTTGCTAATGTTTATGAGAACTCTCGAGTTGATGGAAAATTACCTATAAAAAACTCCTTTCCGGGCGAAAAAATTGGATAAGAGGGACGAAGGTTGGTAAAATACAATGATGACTCGTCTGATGAGTCTGAGTCTGAAGATGATGCTAATAATGCTGAAGCTACTGAGATCACAGCCCTCCTAGAGGGGACGAGGCAGGCTCATCACATCCACGCCGAAGTACTCGCATGGCTGCTTGGGAGCAGGAGAAGACTGAACTGCGGACCTCCGTCGCTGACTTGGGTACCCGCATTGATGATGTGGCTGACCGACAGGTAAAGTCGGAAAAGAAGTTCATGGGCTGGTTGAGAGCTCTGGGCTACGCCTGCCACGTGAACCCAGACATAGTTTCAGATCAAGAGTGGCCCTTCAGGGAAGTTCCTTTACATCAGTGCTTTTTATATTGTCAAGCCATGGGGACATGTCTTCATTTTAAGTGTGGGATGGGGGAAACTTCGTTGTATTTCGTACTTGTGAAATTTATCTGTTTATTGTTCTTGGTTAGCTTTGTGTTAGTGCTTTAGAAATAGAGTAACAATTTTTTTTAGGAAAGTTAAAATAGTAAGCGACTTGTCCCGACGATGGATCTCTTTCGGCGGGGTTCTTGAGGGACTAAGTCGAGAAAAAAAAATTTTTAAGACTCTTCCTAATTACGGATTCTTTAGACAATTTTCTTAAGGGAAGCAAGGCTACAGAAAATACCAAAAAGAATTTTTTTTTTATTTTTTTTATTTCTTAGGTAGTGTAGTAACTCCCCCTTGGTTTTTCTTTGGGCCACGGTACTTTTCCAAGGGTTTAACTTGAACCGGGAATAGGTAGATTTTTTTTTCTTTTTCTTATTGTAGGATAGGATTAATGGGAAATGAGTTAAAATTTGAAGAAGGAAAACCCATAGCGTTCTTACACCTGAACACAACAGACGCTAGAGTGTAGCGCTCAGCTTCAAGGGTTGAACCTTATTTAAGAGCCTTAAAAAATTGGATGTTTGTACCTACAACAAACACATAGTTGAACAAATAGAGATTAACTGGAAAACTATATGAAACATAATCAAGAAGTTCATCCTTCAATAGGTTCCATCAAAACCTTAGACTAAAGTATTTAGCTACTCATAACAATATAAAGATAAACTGCCAAAACATTCATAATGGAAATTGCAAGAAAAATAAAAGAGATAATGAACTATGTTGTTCTTGGGTAATCTCTCACACTTGTTTGTCTTTCCAAAGTAATCTCTAAACAAGCCTCACCTATCTTGGGGGAGTTTCTACTCCTTATAAGGGTTTTACAAAAAATTTCCCCGAATTTACACTTTGACCCCTCGAATTTCTAAGTTTGGAATAGGCCGCCGCGTCGACCGCGGTGCTGACCACGGAGCACTCTGTCTCCAACCGCGGCGCTGACCACAGTGGCAACTGGGGGGAGCCCTGCTTAGGCCTTTTATCTCCGCGTCCCTTCTCTTATTGCTCTTTTGTGTTGGGGTACTTCTTGAGTGGGTGCTTTCTTCATGTTATTGCCTCTAAACTCTTCATTTTGCTTCCACACATCTTGTATTCCCTTCAAAACCAAATAGCATCAATTAAAGCATTTTATTGGCAACTTACATTACAAAAAAACAACAAAGCATGGGCAATTATGGCGTAAATAACAACTATATAGCCTATTATCAACACCCCACACTTAAATTATTGCTAGTCCTCGAGCAATTCACCACACTCCATAAAAATTCATTCCCTATGCTTTTCCCTCAACGACTCACATCATGAACATTTCACAAGAGTTACACCTAGTAGTGAGCAGCTTTTACCTCAAGAATCAAGTTTTTTCATACCCTGCAACATTTGCACTTACTCAAACTACTCTACACAATAGTCAAGATGCACCTTTCCATTGTGAATCATATGCCCTCACATCACACAAGAGAGTAGTTCCATATATATAATGATAGTGATAACAATTAGGAATTCAAATAGACAAAATTCACTCACTCTCCAAAAGAAACATTCACATGCCACAAAGATGCACCCTAGGCTTGCCCTTAGTGTAGTACTCGACTAATTGAGCCCCACTCAGTGTAAGATCAATAGGACTTTATTTGTGTAACGACCCGACCGGTTGTTTTGAGTACCAGCACTCCTTTCAGAAGTCGGAGGCCATGAACAGCTTCATTTAAGGTATTATGACTTGTTCGCATGGTCAGAATTTAAATTCAGGAGGATCGAAGTTAAATTTAGATGAGAATTCTCATTTGAGAAGCTTAAAGTTGAAAGAATGAACTAGGATTGGATTTTAGAGTAAACGACCTCGGAATTGGGATCTGAAGGTTCCAGCAAGTTTGTATGATGATTTCGGACATGGACGTATACCTGGATTGGGTTTTGGATAGCCCGGGAGCATTTTGGCGCCTATTGTGGAAGTTGGCATTTTAGAAGAAATTTCATAAGTTTTGTTTGAAGAGCATTTTAGTGTTATCGATGTCCATTTGGAATTTCTGAGACTGTGAATAGCTCCGTATAGTGATTCTGGAGTTGGGGGCGCGATCGGAAGTGAATTCGGAGGTCCGTAGACCATTTTGAGGCCATTTGGCTAAAGATAGAAAGTTGAAGGTTTTGGAAAGTTTGACCGGGGGTTGACTTTTTGATATCGGGGTCGGAATCAAATTTCAGAAGTTGGAGTAGGTCCGTAATGTCAAATATGACTTGTGTGCAAAATTTGAGGTCAATCGGACGTGATTTGATAGGTTTAAACATCGGAAATAGAAGTTGAAACTTCAAAGTTCATAAAGCTTGAATTTGGGGTGTAATTCGTGATTTTAGCATTGTTTGATGCGATTTGAAGCCTTGAGCAAGTCTGGAATGTGTTTTGGGATTGATTGGTATGATTGGTTGGGGTCCCGGGGGCCTCGGGTGGATTCCGGGTGGTTAACGGATGGAAATTTGGAAATTTGGAAGGCTGAGTGTGCTGCTTCTATCATAACCGCATCATAACCGCATCTGCGGTTATTGGACCGCAGAAGTGGGACCGCAGATGCAGTCAGAAATCTCGCAGAAGCGGAAGGGGCCAAGCCCAAGGGAAAATCGCAGAAGCGGCCCAGGGACCGCAGAAGCGGTTCCTCTTAAGCGGCCCCCAGACCACAGAAGCGGTCAGCCTCCTCAAGCCCAAAACCACAGAAGCGGTTAGAAAGTCGCAGAAGCGACATCCGCAGAAGCAGAAATTTCTTCGTAGAAGTGGAAAGGAAGGCTGAGCCCAGGACCGCAGAAGCGGCTAAATGGCCGCATAAGCGGACTCCGCAGGTGCGACAATATTCCGCAGAAGCGGAAAACAACCGGGGCAGAAGCTTGATTTAAGTCGTGATTTTTGCTCATTTCTCTCCTTTTCTTCATTTCATTTGGCGATTTTGGAGGGATTCAAAGGAGGGTCTTCAACAACAATGATAAGGTAAGTTATTCCCACCTATTATAAGTTAAATACATTGATTATGTATGAGATTAAGCATGGAAATTAGTTTAAATATTGGGTTTTGGTTGAAAACCTAGAAAAATTATAATCTTGAATTTTGGCCACGATTTGAGTATGGAATTAGGATAAAATTATATATTCGACACCCTAAGGTCATGGGTAATCTCTACCTTCGAGAAAATTTGGATTCCGGGCACGTGGGCCCGAGGGCATTTTGGTCATTTCACTAAACGAAGTTGGGAATTCGTATAATATGAATTGTTAACAAGTATTTGAGTATATTCTCATTAGTTTGTCGTTATTTGGCTAGTTTGGGTGCGTTTTGCGTTGGTTCAAGCCTTCGGGAGGATGTAGAATGCCGATTTCGAATCTTCGGAGCGAGGTGAGTATCCTTTCTAATTCTGTGAGGGGGAAATTACCCCATAGGTGAGTTAAAATGATTATGTGCTCCTAGTTGTGGGGGCTACGTGCGCACGAGGTGACGAGAGTCC
>MU690710.1:47264-66319 GCA_026770625.1 Nicotiana glauca
TCTTCTTCTTGATTTCCAGATTTTACTCTATGTATTATAGACTTTAAAATTGTAATAAAGACCCTCCTAGATGCCCGTGACTTGTGACACCCCGGTCGGGCTGAGTTAGGCTATAATGTTGATAATTAATATTCTTTAAGTTGCATTTTCCATCTATTTATGTTTAGTAAGTGTTAAAGAAACGAATTGGGTTAGTTGGTTGTCCTTGTCTTCACGAAAGGCGTCATCACGACCAGGTATGGAGATTGGGTCGTGACAAGGATGATTTACGAAAATAATATCATTATTATGGCATGAAGTCATTGCTCATGTACCTATTGTACGCCAAAATATTTTGGCAATGTAATTATTAAAGGACAACAATAATGCAAGAAACATATCTTGCATATAATTTTGACCATAACCATAATGGTATAAATTTCACCTTAAAAGAGATATATGACCATATGGATGTTGATGAATATGTGGTAGTACAAAATTAATTGAGAGATCTAGAAGAGCCAAGTATCACTATTTTGGAGAAATAAAATTGATTATCAATAAGATATTGTGTTGTAGTAAGTCTTAAAGAAATTTAATTGAGTTTCTAAATTTTTCGCGAAAGCGGTTGGTTATATTGAGACTATAAATAAAGGAAAGATTTAATATCTTCTATTACTACAACTTGTAGCGGGGTAATATTTATGTAAAAAGTTATCCGCTTTATTCTCCAGTTTGTACTACACAAATAAAAGAATATCACAATACAGTGGATGTTTATTAATATAAAAACCCGCATCATAATAAACTTGGAGTTTATCAATAATTGCACACGTCATGGTGTAAACTTGAACTTTATCAATATTGATAATTAATTCAGTTGACATAATTGGTTTAGCCATGATAATTTAAGTACGATGTGCAAATAAAAAAGAGAATTCAGATTGGTAAATAGTAAAGAACTAGAAAGTTCTTTACGAATTCTCTTACATTGCTTGTTCTTATTAATTAATAGACCAACTAAAATTGGGACTGAATCCCCTTAATACTGGAAATATCAAAGGTGAATATGGGCCAATTCACCTACCATGTATACCAAATAAGATGCATCTATGAGATGGTTACATGTGCAATTATTATTGACCCACAACTTAGTGTTTGCGAGGTAACTTGCTCAATAATTGAATTTCGAGCATAATTTCCAATTTTTTTTATTCAAGATAATTTATCTTGATAAGTTGGGTTACTTCACAACTGGTTTAGCAAGATGATTTATTGAGTGCCTTCACTTAATAGCAAAATAATTTCTTATGAGAACAAAGTTATCTATATCAATTTGATATACGTTATATGCCAAAGTATATTATTTCTCCCTTCACAAGTGGTTCGGGGTCAGGAACCAAATAATTCCATCTTATTATTATTGATGTGCGTTGTATATTTTGATTAACACCATAATGCACAAAGATGATGAAGCAAGTTAGTTTTTCTAACATGATAGAGAGAGATAATAAGATTTGAGAAAAAGTTACGCGAAAAAAAATTATCATTTGTACATCTAGATCCTCGAATAAAATAATATGAACTTGAAGTTCATTAAAACATAATTCATTTGTAATATATTGCAAAGCATATCAAATGCATTTGATGACCCAAAGAAAGTAACTATATTCTCACTGCAAATGCTTATATTAAGTCCTATAAGGACAAAGTCTATGGTACGCTTAAAGCATATAGACAGATCGATTTCAAATAAACTTCTTAATAAAGAAGAAGAGCAAATGATCAAAATGATCATAATAAAGGAGTCAAGTGATCTAGAAGATCACATGATATAAAACTTCATAAAATCTCAGGAGAGATTCAGGCACTTGAAAATATGAATGAAGAGATCTTAATGTCATGTCTTTATGAAAATAAAGCTGGAACCGATATAAAATGTTCGTCGACGACATCTATCATAATACTAAGTATAGATGAGGATATTAAGTTTTTCGAATACAGGCACAAAAATATTGGCCAAATAGAAGAGACGCAAATCATATGAAAAAAATATTGTTTTGGACTTGCATTTCAAATACTTGAAAGTATAAAGCCAATTATTTGTGCAATCAGTTTTCAATATCTTATTTATCTAGCATGACATGAAAACTTTATATGCATATAATTAAAGTCTATTATATGACTTATATTACAATCCTTGAAGGATTTAAATTGCCCAAATCATATAGAATTCTTGGTCATAAAGTACTACATCCTAAGTGCAATTTATGCACATTTGTATCTTGCTATAACTATAAGCATGATAATGTAATAGCAAAAATTTTCAAGGTTCAACATATTCTTTGGAGTTTATATGGGCAATTTATTCACCAAATCTGTGTCGACGTCAACCTTCAAGAAGCTAGTGCACAAGATTGGGATGCGAAAGCTCAAAGATGTGAATTGATGTTCTCATCAGGGGGAGTTAATGCGTGTGTACTCTTTTTTCCTTACAATATTTTTTCCCATTGGGTTTTCCTTACAAGGTTTTTAACGAGGCAACCAAAAGGCGTGTTGTAGACATGTGTACTCTTTTTCCTTTCTAGAATTTTTTTCCACTATGTTTTATTTTAGTTAAGGTTTTAACGAGGTACATTATTGGTTGAATAGACATTCAAGGGGGAGTGTTATAAATATAATTCTATTTAAGGTAAATGTCTATATTTTAGAGAGATTCTAGGGTTTGTTACTTGGTGGCTAAGTCACCTTTCCCCTATAAATAGAGGTGTTCTATTCCATTGTAATTGATCCCAAATAAATAAGAAATCTCTCTTTCTACTTCTCTTTGCAATACTCTTCACCTTCTTTTATTGTTTAAGGGTTTTCAATGTCTTTACCCTATGTTTCTTGTCTTTTGATAATATAACAAACTTACAATTGAGAACTAGATAGGGAACCTAACTCACTTGGTACACATTTCAAATGAACGAAGTTCAGTTTGAACTCCAGCTAATGAACTACTACAAAGAGGAATACGACAGGAACCTGATCTCTGACAGAAGTACAAGTCAATAGCTGGAACACAATTGCAGAGACTGCCTGCCTGCTACGGTTCACGCGACAGTGCAACAGTCACTTCTCATTGAAGAGGCTTGTTCTAAGAATTGACATCATCCTTGTGATGTCTTTGGCAGTATAATAACATGGTGCAAGGCACAAGATATTCACTTGAGCATTTAGTGATATTCTATCAAGCATTAAAGAGGCAATCCAGTATTGAAGTCACAAATGTGTCAAGAACAAGAAGACAACTCCACAAAATGATCTGTTTCATAATGAGTCTATGTACATCCGTAGTTGAGTTGTAATCTTGTTATTTGCTCTTCGTTGTAACTCCTATCTTGCTTTCTCAGAAGCTGTGTTTTAGGAAACCCAAAAAATCACAAACCTTCTAAGTTTGTGTTATGACTAGAGTTAGTCATAAGTTAAAGTCTTTGTAACTAGTAAGTGACAAAGTGGCTTGTGGTAAGTGTACTACGAGTTAGTTGAGTTAAAGTCTTTGTAATAGAGTCATCACAAAGTGGCTTGTAATAGTGTAGTTACAAGTTAGTGAAGTTGAAAGCCTACGAGTGTAGGTCGTGGTTTTTGTCCCCTTAAGTGGGATTTTTCCACGGAAAAATCATGTGTCTCTTTTACTTACTTCTTCCTAGTATTCATAGTGGAAAATCATAGAGGACCAGGTACTCTATAGTTTGGTGGACTCGTATAAACTAACAATTGGTATCAGAGCAGATTCTTTCTAAAAGGTTAACACCTAGAAAGGATCTCAATGGCTACTCCACCCAACCTCGAGCAAGGATAATCAACCTACAGACCTCCTAGATTCAATGGTCAGTACTATGGCTGGTGGAAGACTGGTATGCATGATTTTATAATGGCTGAAGACTTAGAACTATAGGAAATCATCTGTGATGGTCCACATGTTCCCATGAAGAAGCTTGGAGAAACTGGACCAATGGTGCCAAAAGATAGAAAAGAGTACAGTGATATTGACAGAAAAGTCATAGAAAAGAACTATCACGCCAAGAAAATATTGGTATGTGGTATAGGACTTGATGAGTACAACAGAGTCTCAGCCTGTGATTTTGCCAAAGAAATATGGGAAGCATTGCAAATCGCACACGAAGGAACTACTCAGGTTAAACAGTCCAAGATTGACATGCTCACCACTGAGTATGAGCTCTTCAGAATGAAGGACGATGAGTCTATACAAGATATGCACACTAGATTCACATCCATCATAAATGAGCTTCATTCACTTGGAGATGATATTCCCAAAAACAAGTTTGTAAGAAAAATTCTCAGTGTTCTACCTGGCTCCTGGGAGAGTAAGGTGAATGCCACCACTGAAGCTAAAGATCTACAAACTCTAACTATGGATGAGTTGATTGGTAATCTAAAGACATACGAGATGAAAAGAAAGTAAGACAGTGAAGGGAGAGAGCCAAAGAAGGAAAAGAATCTGGTGCTCAAGGCTGAAAACAGTGACTCAAGTGAAGTAGATAGTGATATGGCCTATCTTACTAAAAGGTTTCAAAAGATGGTTCGAAGAAATTGTGGTATACAAAAGAGGGGCAGTTCAAGTAAAGCAAGGAACAATGATCTCTGTCACAAGTGCTGAATGCAAGCGCATGTCATCAAAGGCTGTCCACTTCTAAAATAGGAGCAATACAAATAAAACCCTGTCAAAGTAGCAAAAAGGAACCTGGTGACAGAAAAACTATTCAGTTAGAAAAGTTCAATTGACAATATTGTGAAGCAGGCTCTTGCTGCTTGGGGAGACTCCTCCAGTGAATCAGAAAGGGAACCAGATGCAGAAAACAGCTCCATGATGGCAGTAGAAACTGAAGTAATGAAATATAACTCATTGTTTGCACTGATGGCTCAGTCTGATGATGATGAAGAGGATAAAAATTATGAGGTAAATTTCAGAGATATTTAGAGAAATCTGAAATCCTACTCTTCTTTAGCAAATGTTCTAATTGATGCATATTATAGTCTTATTAATGATAAGGAGATCTTGACCATAGACCAAGGAGATGCTGAATAATCTAGAGATGACCTGGTGGTCTGTGTAGTGGATCTAAATGAGACCATAACTAATCTTGAAAAAGAAAAGGAGGCTCTGAATGAAAAAATAAATAGTGTAGAAAATGAGAGAGATAACTTGATGGTAGTGGTTGTCGATTTGAAGGAAACCATTGAAGGCTTTAGCAATGAAAAGCACACTCTAGAAGAGAAAATTGCAGCTACTGAGCAAGAGAGGGATGAAATTTCAGTGATTATCACTGACCTAGAGGAAACTATTGAGAGACTCAAATCAAAACTTAGGCCTGCAAGAATTGAGAAAGGGAAAGAAGTAGCCAGTGAGTCACACATCAAGCTTGAAATGGAATTGAATGATATTAAAACTAGTCTATGTGGTGAACTTGAGAAAAATAGGCAGCTTCAAGTTGAACTAAAAAAGTTAAAAATGGATCTTGAGAAATCTCTCAAGTGGACCTCTATTGCGACCCAATTTCCAAACCCGATTGTGATGGCGCCTCTTGTGGAGACAAGGCCGGCCAATAGAATAACGGCGCCCCTTTCAAAATTATTAAACATAAATAAATAGATAAATACAACTTAATGACAATAATAATCGATATCTACAACCCAACACAACCCGACCGGGGTGTCACAAGTCACGAGCATCTAAAGAAGACTGAACACAACTACTGGGCCAATAGTAATATACAAAATAAAATCTGGAATCAAAAGATGAAGTCCGGTGCCGCGAACGCTGGCGGTCACCTTGCTCAACTACAGTAGTAATACATTCAATCAGCTATTAACCCGCTTCCGGGTGAAAAAAACCTGCAACTGCACACGAGGTGCAGGGAGTAAAGTGAGTACTGCAACTCAATGATTAATAAGAGTAAATAATAAATGAGCAGCAAGAAATCACGTAAGAGCATTCCATCATGCTATATAGGACAGTACGACCCTTTGAGAAAACAGTAAAACCGTGAAAATCCTTTTGAAAATATTTGGTTCAGTTTAAAAACCTCTTTTGAAAATATCCACTTCCAACAATCAAGCATATGAATGCGATATCAGATAGTGCAAGTCAGCACATAAGTCAGCCCCTCGGGCACAACACTCCACCAACAAGTAACACCAGGGTATCTGGCACACAGTACAAGAAGTAGCGTGGGTGTCAATTATATGAGAGTGCTAAATGTCATGACGCGTAGTACAAACAGGAACCAATGCATGAATGCAATGCAATGCACATGACCGCTGCGGCGCGCAGCCCGATCCGTTTGGGTAAACGCGCTCACTGTGGGGATTCAGATTCCGGAGGGGCTCCTACAGCCCAAGCACAATATCAATATCACACCGTTACGGGGCGCAGCCCGATCCATCTTCAGTATAGAAATGCACATATAACACTACTGCGGTGCGCAGCCCGATCCATGCTCAATCCAAAAATGCACATAAGCCACTAGGGTAATATTCAAATAACAGTTCTCAGTTCCGAACGTAAAAAAAATATGTAGTTTAAGTTTTAAAAACCTTAGAAGTATGACTGGACATTTCAAATAGTGTTTAACTCAAGACTGAAATCATTTAACATGCCAAGTATCATGGGAACAATGATAATAATCCCTAAATGATTCAATCAGTTGGCACGAGGCCCAATCACGACAATTAATCCATTTCTATAAGGATATCAACTAAGCTTCAATCAATTAGGTAGTTATTTCATTAAGCGGGACGGAACAAGTCACAATCCCCAATGGTGCTATACCCCACGCCTGTTATCCGGCGTGCAAGTCACCTCAATACAACACTATGATGTGCAAACCCGGGGTTTCAAACCCTTAGGATATCATTTACAAGTATTACTCACCTCGAACCGTTGAAATCTCTAGCTTAATGTCTTTACCCCTCAAACCGGCCTCCACGCGCATCGAATCTAACCAAAATCAGAGCGAATACATCATATTATGCCAAGGGAACAATAACCAATCGAAAGCAATCAAAATATAGCAAATATCTCGAAACTAGCAAAACCCGAGCCCCAGGCCCACTTCTCAAAAGATTACAAAATTCACATCACCGGATTCCCGTCTCGCCACGAGTCCATACATACCAAGAACTCCCAAATCCGAGCTCAAATGACATACCAAATCCCACTTTGAAGTATCAAAAACTCAAGCCCTAGCTTTACCCCTTTTTAATGAATTTTAACCAATTTCCATATTAAATCTATCATAATCTCGTGTATTTAAGCCAAGGAACTTACCTCTAATCATTCCTCCTTGAATCCCTCTTCAAAATCGCCTCAAAGCTATCAAAGCTCGCTCAAAAATGGTGGAAAATAATATCTAGCTCGCGGAGGAAATATTTAATAATCAACCCAGCATTTTCGCTTATGCGGTCCCCATCCCGCTTTTGCGGGACCACTTCAGCGCCCTTCCTTCCGCTTCTGCGGAAACCCAACTCTCGAACCCAACCGCTTCTGCGGTCACAACATCGCAGAAGCGATTCCCCTTCTGCGGCTACACTTCGCTTCTGTGAATCCAGGTGCCCAGGCCTCCTCACCGCTTCTGCGGTCGCTCCCTTGCTTAAGCGGGTCCGCTTTTGCGACCCCTCACCCCATTCTGCGTAAACGCTTCTGCGGTCCATTTTTGAAGAAGCGGTAATACCAAATGACAGCAACAACAGACATGAAGCAACTTCAAAAACTCTTGTTTAACCACTCGAATCCACTCCGAGGCCCCTGGGACCTCAACCAAAAACACCAACATATCCCATAACATCATTCAAACTTGTTCCAATCATCAAAACACTTCAAACAACACTAAAACCATCAAATTACATCGGATTCAAGACTAAGTTCTTCAAAAACTTCCAGAATGCACTTTCGATCAAAAACCCGACCAAACGATGTCCGAATGACCTGAAAATTTGCACACATATCCAAATCACGCAACGAAGCTACAGCAACTCTCGGAATTCCATTCCGACCCTCGGATCAAAATCTCACCCATCAACCGGAAGTCGCCAAAATACTAACTTCGCCAATTCAAGCCTAATTCTACACTGGGCCTCCAAAAATCAATTCCGATCACGCTCCTAAGTCACAAATCATCCCCTGAAACTAACCGAATCACCGGAAATCACATCCGAGCCCTCTAACTCAATAGTCAACATTCGGTTGACTTTTCTAACTTAAGCTTTCCTTAAAGAGACTAAGTATCTCATTTCTTATCACAACCAATCCAAATCAAATCTAACGCACCACATACCGATAATGAAACATGAAGAAGCATAAAATTGGGGAAACTGAGCAATAACACATGAGACGACGGGTCGGGTCATCACATCCTCCCCAACTTAAACAAACGCTCGTCCTCGAGTGTACCCAAAGTTGTACTAGAAGCCAAGGAATAGCTGAATGTCCTTACCAAGCATATACTCGGGGTGATCCCACGTCACCCTATCTCACATAGGTCCGATAATACAACGCAGTTGAAATTTCACATTCCATCTAGACCATAAACCGTAGAACCACTTTGCACTTTCCGAAGTCATACTCAAAATCAAAACCTCATATATATACTCAGAATAAGCCCGAACCAGCTGTAATAACTTATACCTATAACCTCAAGTGAAATCATATGGTATACCACATAATCCAAACACTCGAAACGATAACTTCTACTCACGGTAGTTGCCCATAATAACCAAATACCGATAGGAACCTCTTATTAGCTAAAGTCTTATTCCATCAATTTCATATACTGCCAACGATAAATAAAACACGCGATAAACCGTAAACATTCCTCAGGTCACCCATACATGAAGCCACTTCCTTGTTGACTAATACCACAACAGATTTTCGGGCCAAACCTCGATATTAACCCTCTAACAAGCTGAAATCACATCTGTTCGCATTCATTAGTGACCCCAACGATCCCCTCGAATCCAACACACCACTCTGGTGATATGAAACCTCACACAGGCCTAAGCCACAACTTGCATAATACACGCACCAATAAGAAATGATCTGAACATACTTAAATCATGACAAATGACTCAAACGAAAGAGCTGTACGTCAAGCTCATCTGTACCATCACAACACCAGGATGAGACCCCGTCTCACATCATAAAACAGAACACATGAATCTACCTCGAAAGGTCATAACTCCACGGAGCCTCGCTAAAATACGCGATCCTATCCAAACACTGTTACACATGAAGTACCTCAAGTCACTATACTCAAAATCGACAGCCGCGCGCAACTTGATATCTGGAACTAAAGCAATTTATTACACCTACGGTGAAACAAATAACATATGACACGCAACCCCATAGTTCATAACCAACACTTCATTTACCGAGCAACATCTAATTACTCACCCCGCTCGACTTTCACTATGAATCCCCAATAGAACCGCACCACATGTGCCCATAACCAACAAATCATAATGTCTCACAGCACAGAAAGCAACTCATAGATCTCCCCAAATCACTATTAAGTTCAATAACGAACGAATCAACCTATCCCTCAACAATACTACTCGGAACTAACCAAGCTAACTCAAGCCAAATACGTAGCCATCGGCCTGCCAACGAACTCAATACCAAGAAGCCTAAAGCTACTCTTTCCACTACCATAACTCCTGTAGGAGCCGCACGATACAGTGCCCGGCACCAAACAAATACCAAAATTCACAATCTCGCTCGGCAACATGCCCGGCCACAAGAAAATGCATCCGAAAAAGTCCCTCAATACCGGAACTGAATCAATGGTAGGAACTTCTGCACTGACATATGCCACGAAGGCCCAAATCAAGAAAAGCAATCCTTCCCAGCCGTCTGCTGGTCTTTGGAATACAACCACTCTGCTAGAATATAATCTGACGCGCTTCGCCATACAACCTGTGGCATTTTCCGACATAACCCATAGCTCAATAGTCTAGAATATTCCAACACTGAGACAATCAGTCGACACCCCAACATCATATCCAAAATCTAACATATCAAGCAATGAAAGATCCACTCGGGCTCCCATATCCCAATAACCGCTAACGGTACTAATACACACGATCCACAACCGCTACACAGTCTGAACCTGAGAACTCCCGGTCTCCAACTCCATATAGCACACGAATCACTGCACCTGATCCCAACTTCCACCGTATGAATACATATCGCATCTTGAGTACCCAACCATTCCAAGAAAGTTATTCTAAAATTATCCTGTGCCATCAAACACACTCAAATATCAGCAGTCGATCCAACAAGAAAATGCCGCAACACTACCGAAGTGACATCAACTTAATCACATTGCCCTTTCTGCAGCATATACCCTCATCAAATCACTATGATTGGCAATACCATTTTCCTTAGTCATATGATGATCACTCACCCTGATCATCTGAAGATCGATTCTTTAATCACTTAAAACTGCCCGTGCTGCTTAAGAATTTAATGACTTTCCATTATGAACTGAACCTAACCTTGTACACACTAATCCCAATCCTCCACGACATATCGCATATACCATACCACACTAGGATAAAATGAGAACTTTTATCTCCCTTCCGCGCCGCAGACATCGATGCTCTCAACTAGTCAAGAACTTTTATTGATCCCATTTATAAGAAAAATCATTACACACTCCATGCTTCTCATACCCATAGAAAATATACTCATCTCCAAACCACGGTAGAATCCAACAAGAACATCTCTGCCAATTCCACTTGTACAAGCTAAATTGTTAGGACGGAATCCTTCTAACTAGGCCAAGATAAACAAGCTGTCAGAACTCAAGAGCTTTGCTATAAAGCACCTATACGAACTCATTACCTCGTACACATATGAAGAATTAATCATATCCTTACCATACCGATTAGGTCTATTATCAAGCTATTCCGTCCATCAAGTTTCCCTTCTGATTCATCATCAACTTGATATTCTTCCCTGCTGTAGCACCAAAATACCTTATCCCAAGTTTACTATACGAGACTCGAACATAAGGTCACACTGTCTAAGACCTATAGGCCACTGAATACTCTCTCAACTGATCCTAGAAATACCACATTCCAAAATACCTTACCCCGAAGAGCTTTCTGCGACTCTGAATTCGTTACCATTACTTTCCAGATACCGATACATAGGATCCCATAAGCAACATAAAAATACCACAAGTCTTAACCTTCCCCAATAAAAACACAATCTCTAACCACATACACAACCTTAAGACACCTGGTTATCTCATGTAAATCTTGAACACATTAAAACCATTCTTGAGAGTCATTCACTCTTATTCAAACTGCAAATTACCTGACTTAACGAACAGAACCACTCGTGCCTTACTAGCACTTTGACACTGCAGGATATGATCTCATTCCAATACAAGCAAACACCTTCCTTCTCTATACACTAAGCATTCTTTATCAATAACAACTCAAGACATCCTATTATTTCCTCACCTCTATGAAGCACCATATAACCTTTATCAAAATTTTGCTTCGCTCGTTCCATCCCCGGCTCATTTTCTACAACCAGGACTGATCCGCCAGCATACCTCGAAACGGAACCAACATAGTGCGAAATCGTGCGTTCAGCTAATCAACAGCAGCCTCCCCAACTTGGCTCAAAGCCATATATCAGGACACATTCAATAACCCATAATACTTTTACTCTAATGATGCCACAATATCATAGAGATTAAACTCAAATCATCTACTAGTTTATGAAAATACAGATCATCCGGTACTGAAATCCTCTGCAAACCTCTCATTCATCCCCACATCAGTTGAGTCCACTCTCTTAAGCGACCCAAATTTCCAAATTAAAACACGTACCCTTCAATTACACACGGGATCTTCTAACGGACACATAAGGATCATACCACTCAAGAACACTCCGTAGGAGATAACCCACCTGCTTTACCCCAATTTTAGTATTTCAACATGCCTTCCACCATCATATACATTACACAGTCATTTAGTCTTCCTGGATCTAAACTCATACCGTTGCATGCAATATATTTCACTTCCCAACTAGGAGATACGAAAATATCCTTCACGCGCCCGTAACTCGGGCTACAAAAAAGATCACAATAGGAAACGAATCACTTACTAGTTCGTTTATTATCCAGCAGACTTCTTCGTTACTACCAAGTCATATAGATACATCTCACAACACTAACATACTCATCACATGAATACCAAACTGCCATTCCGGCTAATAGGGACAATACAGAACATATAAGTTCAAAATACTTGCTCACACAATCAGCACCTCGGTGCTCAAGCCATAGGCAAAGATCCGGCCTGAAGTCCTCTAGACTGGCCCAACATCAAACTCACTAAGATCACATCTCGCCCCTTGATCGGGGAAACACAAGCCATCAAGGCACATACAATACTGAGCGCCCACGTGTGCATACAGACATCTGGAAGGAATTTCAAGAGTTATATCTCAAGCTGAATCAAGTATGCACGATAAGAATTCCAAGGATGTGAAGTTTTCCTAAACGTTCTGCTGCCTCTTGAGGATAAATACAGACGTCTCCGTACCGATCCGCGAGACTCTACTAAACCTGCTCATGACTCGTGAGACCTGGTAACCTAGGCTCTGATACAAACTTGTCACGACCTAATTTCCAAACCCAGTCGTGATGGCGCCTCTCGTGGAGACAAGGCTAGCCAACAGAATAACGATGCCCCTTTCAAAATTATTAAACATAAATGAATAGATAAGTACAACTTAATAATAATAACAATCGATATCTACAACCCAACAACCCGACCGGGGTATCACAAGTCACGAGAACCTAAAGAAGACTGAACACAACTACTGGGCCAATAGTAATATACAAAATAAAATCTAGAATCAAAAGATGAAGTACGGTGCCGCGAACGCTAGCGGTCACCTTGCTCAACTACAGTAGTAATACCTTCAATCAGCTATTAACCCGCTTCCAGGTGAACAATACCTACAACTGCACGCGAGGTACAGGGAGTAAAGTGAATACTCCAACTCATTGAGTAATAAGAGTAAATAATAACTGAGCGGCAAGAAATCACGTAAGAGCATTCCATCATGCTATATAGGACAGTACGACCCTTTGAGAAAACAGTAAAACCGTGAAAATCCTTTTAAAAATATTTGGTTCAGTTTAAAAACCTCTTTTGAAAATATCCTCTTCCAACAATCAAGCATATGAATGCGATATCAGATAGTGCAAGTCAGCACATAAGTCAGCCCCTCGGACCCAGCACTCCACCAACAAGTAACACCAGGGTATCTGGTACATAGTACAAGAAGTAGCATGGATGTTAATGATACGAGATTGCTAAATGTCATGACACGTAGTACAAACAGGAACCAATGCATGAATGCAATGCAATGCACATGACCGCTGCGGCGCTCAGCCCGATCCGTTTGGGTACCCGCGCTCACTGTGGGGGTTCAGACTCCGGAGGGGCTCCTACAGCCCAAGCGCAATATCAATATCAAACCACTGCGGCACGCAGCCCGATCCATTTTCAATCCAGAAATACACATATAACACTGCTGCGGTGCGCAGCCCGATCCATGCTCAGTTAGAAATGCACATAAGCCACTACGGCAATATTCAAATAACAGTTCTCAGTTCCGAACGTAAAAAAAAATATGTAGTTTACGTTTTAAAAACCTTAGAAGTATGACTGGACATTTCAAACAGTGTTTAACTCAGGACTGAAATCATTTAACATGACAAGTATCATGGGAACAGTGATAATAATCCCTAAAAGATTCAATCAGTTGGCACGAGGCCCAATCACGACAATTAATCCATTTCTATAAGGATATCAACTAAGCTTCAATCAATTAGGTAGTTATTTCATTAAGCGGGACGGAACAAGTCACAATCCCCAACGGTGCTCTACCCCACGCCCGTTATCCGGCGTGCAAGTCACCTCAATACAGCACTATGATGTGCAAACCCGAGGTTTTAAACCCTCGGGATATCATTTACAAGTATTACTCGCCTCAAACCGGTAAAATATCTATCTCACGACGCCTTCGCCCCTCAAACCGGCCTCCACGCACGGCGAATCTAACCAAAATCAGGGCGAATACATCACACTATGCCAAGGGAACAATACCCAATCGAAAGCAATCAAAATATAGCAAAAATCTCAAAACTAGCAAAACCCGAGCCCCGGTCCCACTTCTCAAAAGATTACAAATTAAAATTCACATCACCGGATTCATCGTCTCGCCACGAGTCCATACATACCAAGAATTCCCAAATCTGAGCTCAAATGACCTACCAAATCCCACTTTGAAGTATCAAAAACTCAAGCCCTAGATTTACCCCTTTTTAATGAATTTTAACCAATTTCCATGTTAAATCTATCATAATCTCGTGTATTTATGGCAAGGAACTTA
This sequence comes from Nicotiana glauca, assembly GCA_026770625.1. Classification (NCBI taxonomy): domain Eukaryota; kingdom Viridiplantae; phylum Streptophyta; class Magnoliopsida; order Solanales; family Solanaceae; genus Nicotiana; species Nicotiana glauca. The sequence continues at coordinate 61,729 of MU690710.1, forward strand.
CCTCTAATCATTCCTCCTTGAATCCCTCTTCAAAATCGCTTCAAAGCTCTCAAAGCTTGCTTAAAATGGTGGAAAATAATACCTAGCTCACTGATGATAGGCTATAATTGCATATTTTAGTCGCTTATTACACTCTAATTTACTGCACTTAAATTGAGTTTGAGCTTTAATCGCTAGTATTTTGAACTAATGGTGTGTTTTATGCCTTGTAGGAGTGATTCCGAGCTATGTACATGTTATGGAATAAATTCAAGTGATTTGGAGCTTTAAATTTTGAGTAAAAGTTCAAGTAATTAAGTCGGGATCGTGTTTGGGGGTCAACGGATGATAGTTAGAGCGAACGAAGACTCCAGTAGGCAGATTGCGCACTATCTAGCAAAATAGATATAACCTTTCTCTCGGAACTCCATTTTAGCTCCACAATATATAGTTGGAAAGGTAACTCAAAGTTCTACAACTCTCATGTTTTATGTTTTTCCAAATTCGGAATGTAACAGGATGAAATATTCGTAATAGCGCGGCCACGCTAGTTTTAGCGTGCCCGGGACAGAAAGTTGTCCAACTAGCACACCCAGATGCGCGCCCAGGTGCGCGGCAGCGCTAGTTAAGCCCGAGAAAAGTTTCCTTTTTCACATTGGAGAAGGTATAATTATTTGGGCTCAACCCTACTTTGTATATATGCATAGGAGAACGTTTTGGAGAGCAATTATTTACCAAGGAAGAGCACAGAGCCCTTCCTTAGTAAAAAATTGCTCTCCAAAACATTCTCCCTGTATATATAGGAGAACGTTTTTTTTTTTACCAAGGAAGAGCACAGAGCCTTCTTTCCCTAAGTCGAGGGTCGATTGGAAACAACCTCTCTGCCCTTTCGGGTAGGGGTAAGGCCTGTCTACACATTACCCTCCCCAGACCCCACCTTGTGGGAATACACTGGGTAGTTGTTATTGTTGTTGTTGTTGAAGAGCACAGAGCCGCCGTGGAGGCCGGGTTTCATCTTTTCTTCCCCAAACTTAGTCTTTTTGTGCTTCTTTGTATGATTTGTTGTTTTGATACCATGTCTATGTGGAGCTAAAATTCACTTTCTATTGTTGTGGTTCTTTCATGACTATTGTTATTCGGATATTGATTTTGATTTCTTAGATTATCATATTAGTTTATTTATTTAATCCTGCACTTAATTATTTGATTGCTTGATCACCAATTGAATACTATCTACGAATCTAGAGTTGAAATCGAAAGTGGAAATTCTAGATGGCATATAGGATTGAGTAGAGCAAGTTCTTGAACCTGGGCCTCGGGGAACGAATTCGCGGTTAGGATAGACATATACCTAATTTTCTTGCTTGGTTTATTTACAGGAATTATAAATGTGTACTTGTTGATTCTAACTTCATAGACATATAGGCGTTAGGTTAGCTTGAATAGGTGAGTAAGAACTCGACAGATTCTTATGAGCAATATTAACCCTGTCAACCAATAAACTAGATAAATTAGTTAGTCAATTCAATTGAAGAATACAATAGGAATGTTAGATAGCCCATAACCCTAAATCATTTTCATTACATTGATATCATCAAAATCTGCTCTTTCTCTTTGTTAAAAGTTCATTATTTATTTTTATTTATTTAATTAGTTTAGAATCAAATACTTCTATGTTTAATTCTTATTTAGATAATTAGGAGAGTCTAATTTAGTTAATAGTTAATAACAAGTGCTCGTGGGATCGACATCCGACTTTTAGTCACTTTATTACTTGACGACCGCGTGCGCTTGCGTGTACGTTTGGCTGCAACAAGTTTTTGGCGCCATTGCCGGGGACTTAGAAATTAACTATTTTTCTATATTAGACTTTTACTTTTATATTTAAAAGTTTTGATTTTTTTCTTCTCTTTTTATAAATATTTTTATTTTTATAACTATTTGATTTTTCTCTTAGCGTGTTTCTAGTTCTCTCAACATGACATTAGGGGAAGAAATATCCGGAGGTAAGGTTATTGATGATGATGCTTGGTTGACGGAAGATATTTATAGCCCGTCTTTTTAGGCTTGTCATGACCTTAACTCTGGGAGGTCTGAATTTGAATATGGGAGTAAAGGTTGGTATTGGGATGGATATTCTCGATTAGGCGAATATGCAAAACGACGTTGTCTTCTAACAACATTGGTGAATGATTGGTCTAAGGAGAGAGATGAACTTGCACATAAAATTAATAATTCTGGCTTGGCTGTACATAACTTAGATGCAAATTTGAGTGCAAAGGTTGATGCGTGTAATGCCCAACAATTTAATAATGAGTTGTGTGCAGATGAAAAAAATCTTCTAGACCAAATTGAGAAGCTAAAACGAGAATACCAATCACTAGATCATGTTTTTTTTAGGATGTCAATATTGAGAAGAGTGCTCTAGAGTCATGTGATGGAGTAGATAACATTATTTTGGGAGACTTGTGTGTATGTAAATATGGGTATGCAAATAGTAGTAAAATTCATGAGTTATGGCGTATTAGATCTCATTCCAATCATTTTTCCACATTGTGTTTAGATAGTAAGACAGCAATCGAGCCATCTGAGCCTATGAGGGAGTCAAAGGGTGAGTATGAGAGTGTCTATATTCTTGAATTTGTTGTGCCAAAAATCGAAAATTGCATTCCTCATCTAAAGGCTGAAAAGTGCAGAGTGAAAAATGTATTACTTGGCCTGGTTATTTTTGTAGCCACACCAAAGGTGCATAGCCACAGACGGGATGCCATGTTAGGGGTACAATTCATAAGTTCAAGGTGGAGACAAAAATTGGTTCAAGTCGTGCCGTGACTTTAAATTAGGCGCTTGTTGGGAGGCAACCCAGCTTTACTGCTTTCTTTTATTTTTATTTATTTTTGTTTATTTTATTTTTCTATCTTTGTAGCATTTTTGTGTAGGATTATGAGCATAGAAGAAAAGCCACTGAAAGTATGCAAAAGTGAGCTATGTGGTTGGAACTAGTGTGAGGTACCCGCACAAAGGACCATCCTTGGGAGAAGTCTGAGTACCCCGTGAGCTACTAGTGCATCGGCCTTTGGCCTTTCAGGGAGTTTCTTGTCCACCCTTGTTATTTTTGCTTTATTTGTGCATTGGGGACACTGCACTCCTTTAAGTGTGGGGTGGGAGAATTTCTTTGGATAATTAGCTTTTTAGTATTTTAGCTTCTTATTTATATTTCTTCGTAGTTGTGTAGAATTTTAGTAGATTAATTTTTTTTATGTGGAAAACAAGAAAAATCAAAAAAAAATTGAAAAAGGTGGAAAAATTAGACTTTTCCCGATGATGGATCTCTTGGACGGTTTTCTTGAGGGATTAAAGTCTAAACAAAAATCCAAAAATATGTCTGTTATTTTCTTTAGGTAGTAATAATCCCCTATGGTTTTTCTTTGTGCCTCAGTTCTTTTCCATGGGATGTAGTTTGAACCGGGTAGTAGTCTTTTTTATTTTACTTTTAGAGTAGATTAGAATTTAGGGAATAAATGAAGGAAGAATGATGAACCTAGGCGCCCTTGACTTGTTTGATAGTAGCATATTTAGGCTTTGGCATGTGTAGTATCTTCCCTATGATTTGAAATTATTGATGATGCCTTGTCTTGTGATGCCTATGCCTCGTTTTCTTGACTTATGTTCAATTTGTGGTTAATGATTAATATCTCGTGGCTCCGTGAATACTTGCAATTGTTGAGAGTCGGAATAGGGTCGTCCTTAGTGAGTCATGTGCCATGTGTGGTGAGGTTTTTGTGTAGTTCATGTTGTGTACTTGCGTCTAGAACTTGCCCGGTATGTGAATAGCAAAATTTTAGGCGGTGTTCGGTTTGAAAAGTGATTTTAGGCTTTTTTTGATCTTTTTGAGCTTAATTGCTTACCACAAATAAAATTTATCCCTAGTTAACCCTTTCGAGCCTATAGACTTTTATTTGGCACCCACATTACAAGTCTACACCCTTTTTGTTTTTAATTGGCATTGTTTTTATCCCTTTTCCTCTTAAAGCACTTCAATCATGAGACGAGCGCTAAAAGAAGTAAGAAGGAACTAAGATTGGGGTGACTTTTGAGTGGAACCAATGAAAGAAAGAAGGGTGCACTTATTTTTTGTTAAAAAATAATACACCACTAGCGAAAAAAAAAAGAATAATCTGGAAAACAAAAAGAAAAAAAATAGAGATGAATACATTGTTGTCTTGTTTCTGCTAGTGGTTATGAATTAATGTAGTTCTTAAAGAAGAAGGGAGCATTTTGGTGTGATATTAGTTGTGAAATTGAAGTTGGGATTGAAGAATTTGCGCTCAAAGCGATTACGTGATGTGTTAAAGTGCTTAGGAGGGTGAACCACTACTCCTAAATATATCCTACCCGTCTCTTAGCCCACATTACAACCATAAAAAAGTCCTAATTGATTTTAGATCGAGTGAGCTTACATTAGTAGAGATTTACATTAAGTGCAAGCCTATGGTACCAAGTGCATGCATGTGACTTTTTTTTGTGAGAGTGAGAGAGTTCTTTGATATATATATATATATATATATATATATATATATATATATATATATATATATATATATTTATATAT
>MU690710.1:67693-80179 GCA_026770625.1 Nicotiana glauca
GAGTCGGTTTTTGAGGCTAGGATTGTTGTGAGCATATTGTCTTTGTTATGAATATTTGTGAAGTATGGCATAAGTTAAGGGGAGAGTATGATGATTGCATATGCTAGAGTTTAATTGTTGCTATCAACCATAATCATTGGTGTAGTGTGCTTCAAATATGTTATGTTCTCATAGATAGAGTAAATTTTTGGTTGACTCAAGGAAGAGCAACGTTTAAGTGTTGGGAGTTGATGATAGGCTATAATTGCATATTTTAGTCGCTTATTACACTCTAATTTACTGCACTTAAATTGAGTTTGAGCTTTAATCGCTAGTATTTTGCACTAATGGTGTGTTTTATGCCTTGTAAGAGTGATTCCGAGATATGTACATGTTATGGAATAAAATCAAATGATTTATAGCTTTAAAGTTTGAGTAAAAGTTCAAGGAATTAAGCTGGGATCATGTTTGGGGGTCAACGGATGATGGTTAGAGCGAACGAAGACTCCAGTAGGCAGATTGCGCACTGGCTAGTAAAATAGACATAACTTTTCGCTCAGAACTCCATTTTGGCTCCAAAATATATGGTTAAAAAGCTAACTCAAAGTTCTACAACTTTTATGCTTTACGTTTTTCCAAATACGGAACTTAACAGGGTGAAAAATGCGTAATAGCGCGGTCACACTAGTTTTAGCGCGCCCGGGACAGAAAGTTGTCCAACTAGCGCACCCAGATGCGCGCCCAGGTGCGCGGCAGCGCTAGTTAAGCCCGGGAAAAGTGTCCTTTTATAAATTGGAGAAGGTATAATTGTTTGGGCTCAACCCTACTTGGTACATATACATAGGAGAATGTTTTGGAGAGCAATTTTTGACCAAGGAAGAGCACAGAGCCGCCGTGGAGGCCGGGTTTCATCTTTTCTTCCCCAAACTTAGTCTTTTTGTGCTTCTTTGTATGATTTGTTGTTTTGCTACCATGTCTATGTGGAGCTAAACTTCACGTTCTATGGTTGTGGTTCTTTCATGACTATTGTTATTCGGATATTAATTTTGATTTCTTAGATTATCGTATTGGTTTATTTATTTAATCCTGCATTTAATTATTTGATTGTTTGATCACCAATTGAATACTATCTACGAATCTAGAGTTGAACTCGAAAGTGGAAATTCTAGATTGCATATAGGATTGAGTAGAGTAAGTTCTTGAACCTGGGCCTCGGGGAACGGATTCGCGGTTAGGATAGACATACACCTAATTGCCTTGCTTGGTTGATTTATAGGAATTATAAATGCGTTCTTATTGATTCTAAATCCATAGACATATAGGCGTTAGGTTAGCTTGAATAGGTGAGTAAGAACTTGACAGATTCTTATGAGCATTGTTAATCCTGTCAACCAATAAACTAGATAAATCAGTTAGTCAATTCAATTGAAGAATACAATAGGAATGTTAGATAGCCCATAACCCTAGATCGTTTTCATTACATTGATATCATCAAAATCTGCTCTTTCTCTTTCTTAAAAGTTCATTATTTGTTTTTATTTATTTAATTAGTTTAGAATCAAATACTTCTAGGTTTAATTCTTATTTAGATAATTAGGAGAGTCTAATTTAGTTAATAGTTAATCACAAGTCCTCGTGGGATCGACATCCGACTTTTAGTCACTTTATTACTTGACGACCACGTGCGCTTGCGTGTGCGTTTGGCCGCCAACACTCGCGGAGGAAATATTTAATAATCAGCCCAGCATTTTCGCTTATGCGCTCCCCATCCTGATTCTGCAGGACCGCTTCAGCGCCCTTCCTTCCGCTTCTGCGAAACCCAACTCTCGAACCCAACCGCTTCTGCGGTCACAACATCGCAGAAGCGATTCCGCTTCTATGGCTACACTTCGCTTCTGCGGAACCAGGTGCCCAGGCCTCCTCACCGCTTTTGCGGTCGCTCCCTCGCTTAAGCGGGTCCGCTTCTGCGACCCCTCACCCGCTTCTGCATAACCTTTTCTGCGGTCCATTTCCGCAGAAGCGGAAATACCAGATGACAGCAACAACAGATCTGAAGCAACTTCAAAAACTCTTGTTTAACCACTCGAATCCACCCCGAGGCCCCCGGGACCTCAACCAAAAATACGAACATATCCCATAACATCATCCAAACTTGTTCCAATCATCAAAATACTTCAAACAACACTAAAACCATCAAATTACATCGGATTCAAGCTAAGTTCTTCAAAAACTTCCGGAATGCACTTTCAATCAAAAACCCGACCAAACGATGTCTGAATGACCTGAAAATTTTCACACATATCCAAAATCACCTAACGAAGCTACAGCAACTTCAAAATTCCATTCCGACCCTCAAATTAAAATCTCACCCATCAACCGGAAGTCGCCAAAATACTAACTTCGCCAATTCAAGACGAATTGTACACCGGGCCTCCAAAAATCAATTTCGATCACGCTCCTAAGTCACTGATCGTTGCCCGTAACTAACTGAATCACCGGAAATCACATCCGAGCCCTCTAACTCAATAGTGAATATTCGATTGACTTTTCCAACTTAAGCTTTCCTTAAAGAGACTAAGTGTCTCATTTCTTATCACAACCAATCCAAATCAACTCTAACGCACCACATACCGATAACGAAACATGAAGAAGCATAAAATGGGGGAAACTAAGCAATAACACATGAGACGACGGGTCGGGTCGTCACAACCTCGTCCTCTGATGTTGTCACTGCCATGTACTTCAGCAATAATGGAAACAGGCAGGGAATCAGATTTTAGAAGGAGAAAACTCCCTATAACCCTCACAACAAGTATGTCACAGCTCCTGATAACTGTTCAGAAAATTGCCAAGCCGGGTTTAAATCTGTTCAGAAAAATAAATTGTTTACTGAAAAAGGGACCAGGTACCACTCGCAAACATCGCATATTGCCTGTATGGACTAGAAAGGCTCTTATCCACAATTTTCCTCATTACAAGGGACCCAAACTAGTTTGGGTTCCTAAATTTAACCCATAATTTAGATGGACAGGGAATAGTGAAAGGAAGCAAACTGCAATGGATCATGGACAGTGGATGCTCAAACTACATGACTGGAAACACCATGAATTTTCTCTCTCTGAAAGCCCTGCAAAGAGGGAATGTACCCTTTGGAAATGGAAAGAAGGGGTACATTCTAGGTATCGGGAAGAAAATAAAATAAAATTTCGTGTCTAAGATGGTGATATGAGCTGTTTGAATGCAGTTTATGATGATTTGAAGACTTGGAATGAAGGATTGGGGCATACAAGTTTCTCACTTCTAGATATATTGATGAAAAAGGACCTGGTCCATGGTCTGTCAAATTCAAAGCTCAAAGAACATAGAGTGTGAAATGTATATGCTAGAGGAAAACATGTGAAATCATCCTTTAAGCCCAAAAAGGGATGTCATCGCACCGAAACCATTTGAACTCCTTCATGTCGATTTTTGTAGTCCTATGAGAATATTGAGCAAGAGTGAAAAGAAGTATATCTTTGTGATTGTGGATGACTACTCAAGATTCACTTGGACAATGTTTCTAAGGACAAAAGATGAGACTCCGAGGTATTTGTGACCTTTGTCAAGAAAATCCAAGTGAAGTGAACAGAATTTGACTACGCAAGGACTCCTCAACAAAATGGTGTTATTGAAATAAAGAACAGAACTCTGAAAAACATGGCACGGACAATGGTCACTGACAGTGGAATAGCAAAAATTTCTGGGCAGAGTGTAATACCTCTTATTAAATACAAGGGTAGTAAAGTAAATTAAAAAAACTAATAAAACAAAAACAAAGAGTATGTAATTGGGCTTTAAACCATCAACAACATGTTAGGTCATTAGGAGAAAAAAAGTTAAAAGGGATTTTGTGGGAAGGGAGCACAATGCTTATGTTGCAGCTAAATAGAAGCTATACAACGAGAAAAAATAGACGCAAAGAAATAAAAAGGGAGGACAAGAATAAAGAGGTTGGAACCAAGCTTTGGAAAATAGGTAACAAAGTATTCTTAAATTTTTTAATCTACTGACACGATTTTATACATATTGTCATGGGTTGGGTTAAAAGGATAATAACAATGATTTGGATATAGAAGTATCAATTTACTTGAATATGAGAATACCCATGAACTAGAATCAGATTTCATTCGAGATAGGCTAAGTAAAAAATTAGCCAAATTGGATTAGCTATATATTTCAAAAGTTTGGTTGAGCAGACAAGATGCTAAGTTTATTTTTCTGTTTGTATTCCTTTAATTCTTGTAAGAAGATATGGGGATGTAAACTCAATACTACTATTTCCTCCATGTTTCCAATATACTTAGAAAAGAAGTTTGAAGTAAGGTTTGAGAATAGAAAAACACATTCGTAAATATATGTTTATAAAAATTAATGAATTGTAGAATTGATGGGTGGTAACACTAGAATTATATCGATTTAAAGATTTACACACAAGTTGAGCATTTGGATCGACAAGAAGTTGATCTTTGGCTAGTTGTCTTCTATAGGTGAGTAGTAATCTTACCATAATCTGTGTTTTCATAACCGGCATGGTTTATATATAATTTTGAAAATAAATGTGTTACTGACGCTTTGAAATTGCATGTGGGACAAGTCATTTACTTGATATTATACTGAACAGTTTACTTGAGATGTTTACCAGTTAATCTAAATGTTTTTATCATTACTAGATATGTTTTACCGTTACTTGAGATGTTATAGTTATTTAGATTTTTTCACTATTACTAGATAGGTTTTACTATTAGTTGAGACATGATTACCGTTACCAAAATAAAATTACAAGATTTGATAAGAAACGATACGCCCTTTATTATTTTGAAAATGCTTTTGTACGAGTATTTACTGTTTACAAGAAAGAGTATAAATAGGAAGAGACTTTGAAGGATCCCGTAACTAACGGTGGGTTCGTTAGACCTGGTGCATCTTGTATTTATAAATTACCAATTACAGTTATAGCCCTCGTTAGTGGAAAGGTAGAACTAGCATACAGTTACAGTTTTTCCTTGAGTAGGGACCTACAGTTATATTTGACTCCTTTTATGAAGGGGTCCACAATGTGACACATATTACATAATCCTTTCTTGGAAACCTCCCAAACATAAATACATGACATAGTGTTCACCGAGTTAATAAATCAATTTGTTAAATTTATTTCTGCTACAAGAAACACATGAATAGACTGATTATATTTACCGTTTTGAGAGGACATTTTATTTTTATGATAGTTTCTTATTATTATTATACATGCATGTTTTCTGACTTGTCCCCAATTTAAAACGGTTTTGGTTAAGTATTATTACTCACTAAGCTAGTGACTCACTCCCCGCTAATTTTTTTACAAAGAGGATATCGTTAATTAGAGTACACGAGTTGATAGTTCTTGGTGAGCCCCGCACTTGTTCGTGTGGGCGAAGAGTTTATTTATTTTTTATCGTATTTTCTTTTGAACTCTTAGAGTTGCTCCATGGTCATTTTATTTGTGTCATGAGTATTCATTCGTTGTATTAGACTAGTTACTAGTATTGCACTTCTTTTCGTATTTTTCTATGGGTTTAGTGTTATTATATTGATAGGGTTTGTAATGTTGCTGAAAACTCATTTTTGGTTAGTTGATGAAGGTCTATGACTGATTTAGGTGAAAAATGGTTGGTTTTTATTTGTTATGAGACAGAAAAACTTTTGGATAGTTCTATAATAGGGGAAACTATATCCGATTTTTTGTAAAATACGATGAGGCTTACTTGGGGGCACTTGCTCCTAAGCATCAGTCATGATCCTAATTGGTTTGTGACAAAGTTGGTATCAGATCCTAGGTTATTCTTGTGACTAATGGAGCACATGTCGGTAGTAGAATCTCAATTATGGTTATACAGCCGGCCATTCCCATAAACATTATTCTGCAAAGGCGTGATAGGATGTGTTTGGCTTTTATTTCTTATTCCTCCATACGTGTGTGGCGATCAGGGTGAAATAACTGAACGTCACCTTTTATCTTGTTCCTGTATAGCGTGGACCAGTCATTCAATAATAGAGTTTGGCTAGAGATTTAAGGATATTAAATTGTTGACACTAGATAGCAACTGTCTCCCAATAAATAAAGCAATTGAAATAGCAAACTTGACCAATGAAAAGATTGTTGTACCATAATGAGGGGCTTTCATATCGCTATGATATGTAATAATATTCACTCTTGAATAAAATACTAACCACCACTATATCTAGGAGATTAATATCATTCAGATGCTTACCTCTATGTAGAGAATAATTGAGAGCTTGATAGATAAAATTTGTAATGACCCGACCGGTCGTTTTGAGCCCTAGCGCGTCGTTCAGTAGTCTAAGGCCATGAGCAGCTTCATTTTAGGTATTTTGACTTGTTCGCATGGTCGGAATTTAAATTCAGGAAGATCAGAGTTAATTTTAAATGAAAATTCTCATTTGAGAAGCTTAAAGTTGAAAGAATGAACTAGAATTGGATTTTTGAGTAAACAACCTCAGAATCGAGATCTGAAGGTTCCAGCAGGTTCGTATGATGATATTGGACTTGGGCGTATGCCCGGTTCGGGTTTTGGATAACCCGGGAGCGCTTTGGCGCCTATTGTGGAAGTTAGCATTTTGGAAGAAATTTCTTAAGGTTGGCTTAAAGTTAATTTCAGCGTTATTGATGTTCGTTCGGGATTTTGAGACTGGTAGTAGCTCCGTATGGTGATTCTAGAGTTGGGAGCGCGATCGGAAGTGAATTCGGAGGTCCGTAGGTCATTTTGGAGCCATTTGGCTAAAGATAGAAGTTTGAAGGTTTTTAAGAAGTTTGACCGGGAGTGGACTTTTTGATATCAGGGTCGGAATCCAATTTCGGAAGTTGGAGTAGGTCCGTAATGTCAAATATGACTTGTTTGCAAAATTTGAGGTCAATCGGACATCATTTGATAGGTTTAAACATCGAAAATAGAAGTTGGAAAGTTCAAAGTTCATAAAGCTCGAATCGGGGTGTAATTTATGGTTTTAGCATTGTTTGATGTGATTTGAGGCTTCAAAAAAATCCGTAATATGTTATGGGATTGGTTGGTATGATTGGTTGGGGTCCCGGGGGCCTCGGGTGGATTCTGGGTGGTTAACAGATCGAAAAATTGATTTTTGGGAAGGCTGGTGCTGCTGGTTGCTGGTATTTCCGCTTCTGCAGAAATGGGACCGCAGAAGTGGCCCCACAGAAGCAAGGAAGTAACCGCAGAAGCGGTTGGGAGCGAGGTGATTTGGGACCGCAGAAGCGGTTTTCGTAGAAGTGGTAATGATACCGTAGAAGCGGAAATGGCTGAAGGTAGAAACTTGTTTTAAATCGGAGTTTTTGGTTCATTTCACCCATTTTTCATGGCTTGGGGGCGATTTTTGGGAGGATTCATGAGCGGTTCTTCATCAATAATGTTAAGGTAAGTTATTTCTACCTATTATGAGTTAAATACATTAATTATGTATGGATTTTAGTATGAACATGGGTAGAAAATTGAGGGTTAGAAGAAGACCTAGAAATATTGTGTTCTTGGATTTAGCCACGATTTTGAGTATGAAATTAAGAAAAAATTGTATATTTGAGTTCCTAAGGTCATGGATAACCTTTATCTTCGAGAAATTTCGGATTCCGGGCACGTGGGCCCGAGGGAATTTTTGTCAACTTTTCGTTCGCGGTTAGGAATTGTTATAAATTGGGTTGTAAAGTATAATTGAGCATGTATTAATGGATTTATATGATCATTGGCTAGTTTTGGAGCATTGTGCGTTGGTGCAAGTCTTCGGAAGAATGTAATATGCCGGTTATGAGTCTTCGGAGCAAGGTGAATCTCATTTCTAATCTTGTGAGGGGGAATTTACCCCATAGGTGAAATAATTGATTATGTGATCCTATATGTGGGGGATACGTACACATGAGATGACGAGAGTCCGTGCGTAGCTACTATTATAATATTATCCGGGTAGTTAGGACCCATCAGCATGTTATACTTGGATTAATTATGAACCCATTGATGACTTGAATGGTTTAAATCACCTTTGATTAGTAAACGAATTTAAAAAGAGATTAAACATCATTTCCTGAATTGTTAAATGGAGAATTGGCTTATTTGGATAATTATTCCCCGATAAAATTCTAACTTGGCTATCTAAGCATGTATCTTACGTGTACCTGCGTGTCACGACCCGGATTTCCCACCATCGGGAGTCATGATGGTGCCTACTGTCGGAGCTAGGCAAGCCAAATATTCAAAACCTTTCACTGATGACATTTTTGAAATATAAATAAACGAGGGAATTTTAAATAAAGTGGAAGATTTTAAGCTTATATAACTGAAATAAAATTTGCGGAAGTTGAAACACATCTTTAACAAGAATCTGATGTCACTAGCTCACGGACTGCTATAGAGTACTAAAAACAAGTCTGAAATGATATCACATACTATTTGTCTCGAAACAAAGAAAAAAAACCAAAACATAGAAGGGACTTCGGCCTGCGAACGCCAGCAAGGCTACCTCGAATGTCCCTGGACTGGAAGCTCGCTCCCAGAATGCTACTGCTACTCAAATGTTGCTCCAACACCTGGATCTGCGCAAAAAGAAGCACAGAGTGTAGCATCAGCACAACCGACCCCATGTGCTAGTAAGTGCCTGGCCTAACCCCGGCGAAGTAGTGACGAGGCTAGACCAGACTACCAGATAAACTTGTGCATATATATATACAAGTACAACAAAATAATAGCGGAAAGTAAACAATTAAAACCGGGAAGGGGCATGCTCGGAGGGATACAGTGAAAACAGATCAACGGATACAACAACGAAACTATATCAATACTATCACTCATATAAGTGGTCGGCGCGCCACACGATCCCATAGTATATATTTATAAGTGGACGGCGTGCCACATGATCCCGTTTCATAATTCATAAGTGGACGGCGTGCCACACGATCCCATTTCATAATTCATAAGTGGACGACGTGCCACACGATCCCATTTCATATTTATAAGTGGACGGCGTGCCACACGATCCCAGTGGACGGCGTGCCACACAATCCTATTTCATATTTATAAGTGGATTGTGTGCCACACTATCCCATTTCATATTTATAAGTGGACGGCGTGCCACACGATCCCATTTTATATTTATAAGTGGACGGCGTGCCACACGATCCCATTTCATATTTATAAGTGGACGGCGTGCCACACGATCCCATTTCATAATGATTAATACATATAATCTTTCTATAGGAGGCCCCATTAGGGGAATTCAACAACATAATGATTTAACCCGGCAAGGGTACAACTAACTGCCCAAATATCCGGGCAAGGGAGAGTACATATAATGCTTAAATTCCGGCAAGGGAGATCCAGCTATGACCAAACTTATTCAATTTCTACTTAAAATATTTAAATCAATGCTCAGTCTCAACAATTACCGGCTCAGTGTTTAAATATTTCCAACCAAGTCCTCATAAACAACAATTAAGAATTCGATATTTTAGCAATTCAGGACTCACAACCATGCTCCACACCAGTGTATAGATACTCGTCACCATGCCTATACACCGTACTTGACAAATAGCAATTAGGAAATAAGACTCTACTCCTATTCCTTCAAGCCAAAGTTAGAACAAACACTTACCTCGAATGTTCCAAAGAATAGCAATCAATCCTCAAATATCACCTTTCCTCTACAATCTGACTACAAAACAATGATATCTAGGCAAAATTAATTCAATAGTATCAATAAGGACTCAGTGGCAACACCCCATAGCCTAGATATGAATTTCCTAGCATTCTTCCAAAAGTACCAAAATTTGACACCGGGCCCACATGGTCCAAACACGAGGCTCGGATCAAAACCCAATCACCCATAACCCCACGGGTTCAAATATGCAATTTTTTTTAAGATTCTAACCCAAATTGAGGTTGAATCACCCAAAGTTCTCAAACTAACTCTACCCAAAACCCTTAATTTCCTACTTTGATTTCATGATTTAGGTCTAGGAATTTGATAAATGATGATAGAAAATGAAGAAAACGAGTTAGATAGTTCTTACCCAAGAAGCTTTGGTGAAGAATAGCTCTAAAAATAGCTTATGGGTGTGGGAAAGAAGAGCTCGTGTGAAACTTGGGAATAATCCCGTAATGGTCTGTTTTGAACTTAAAAATTCGCCGGGCAAAATTGCCCTTCGCGTTCGCGAGAAAGGGGCCGTGTTCGCGAAGGGTAAACTGGGCAATTCATCGCGTTCGCGTGAGGGTCAACGCGAACGCCTAGAGGAAAAATGCTGGGGGGTCCAAGATAGGCCTACACGAACGCGTGTTAAGGGACGCAAACGCAATAGAGGACACAATAAATCATCGTGATCGCGATGGCCAGAACGCGAACGCGAAGAAGGGAAATACTGGGGCCTAAATTTGGCTTACGCGTTCGTGAGGGTCAAGACGCGAACGCGAAGGGGGAAGGCACAGAGCTACGCGAACGCGAGCCTAACGATGCGAATGCGATGATGAAAACCCCTGTGCTCAAATTGCAGAAAATCTGCTAACTTCTTAAGTCCAAAACCACCCCGAACACCTTCGAAAACACAGTCGAGCCCTCGGGGCTCCAAACCAATCACACACACTAATCAACAACATCCTACGAACTTATCTGTGCGATAAAATCGCCAAAATAACATCATAAACGAGGAATCAAACCTCAAAATCATCACTTTTCATCATAACTTCATAAACTTCAAACTTTAGATATTTAGGTCCGAAACACGTCAAATGACGTCCGATTTCAACCAAAATTTATAGAGAGCGCTTAACACATATTTAAGACTTGTATTGGGCGTTGGAACCAAAATACGGGCCCGATACCAATGTTTTCTAACTCATTTTCATTTCAAATTTTCATATCATTTTCAGAAAAACAATTTCTTTCAAATATTAATTTCTCGGGCTCGGGACCTCAGATTTCGATTCCGGGAATACGCCCGAGTCTCATATTTTTCTACGGACTCTCCGGGACCGTCAAATTATGGGTACGGGTCCATTTACCAAAAATGTTGACTAAAGTCAACTTTAATATCAAAATTCTTCAAATATTTCAAAGAATTCACATATTTCAACATAAAAGCTTTCCGGCTACGCACCCGGACTGTGCAGGCAATCGAGGCAATTAAAAGTGAGGTTTTCAAGGCCTCGGAAGCACGAAATGAATGAGGAAACAGGTGATGACCCTTTGGGTCGTCAGATCCTCCATCTCTAAAACAATCGTTCATCCTCGAACGGACAAAAGAAAGAAGTACCTGAGTCAGGAAATAGATGAGGATAAAGGCTCCGTATATCAGACTCAGAGTCCCAGGTCGAGGCCTCAGGGGGCTGACCTCTCCACTGAACACAAACAGAGGGAAAACTCTTCAACCTCAACTGTCGAACCTGTCGGTCTAGTTAGCTACCGGCTCCTCCTCGTAAGACAGATCCTTGTCCAACTAGACAGTGCTGAAATCTAACACATGGGATGGATCGCCGTGATACCTCCGAAGCATGGATACGTGAAACACTGGATGCACGGCTGACAAGCTAGGTGGCAAGGCAAGTCTATAAGCCACCTCTCCTACACGGTTGAGAATCTCAAATGGGCCAATGAACCTAGGGCTAAGCTTGCCCTTCTTCACAAATCTCATCACGCCCTTCATAGCCGACACTCGGAGCAAGACCTGCTCACCAACCATGAAAGCTACATCTCGAACCTTACGATCCACATAACTCTTTTGCCGCAACTAAGCCGAATGAAGTCTGTCCTGAATGATCTTGACCTTATCCAAGGCCTCCTGAACTAAACCTGTACCCAATAACCGAGCCTCTCCAGGCTCAAACCATCCGAATGGAGACCGACATCGCCTACCATACAATGCCTCATTTGGAGCCATCTGAATGCTGGACTGGTAGCTGTTGTTGTAGGCGAACTCTGCTAAAGTCAAAAACTGGTCCCACGAGCCTCCACAATCAATGACACAGGCTTGGAGCATATCCTCCAATATCTGAATAGTCCTCTTAGACTAGCCATTCATCTGAGGATGGAACGCTATGCTCAACTGAATCTGGGTGCCCAACTCTCGTTGAACTGCGATCCAGAAGTGTGAGGTAAACTACGTACCCCTGTCCAAAATGATAGATGTCGGCACCCCATGAAGGCGAACAATCTCCCGGATGTAGATCTCAGCTAACCTCTCCATGAATAGGTTGCGGCAACAGGAATAAAATGCGCTGACTTGGTCAGCCTATCAACAATGACCCAAATAGCATCAAACTTCTTCTGAGTCATCGGAAGTCCAGTAATGAAATCCATGGTAATCCTCTCCCACTTCCACTCGGGAAGCTCAATCCTCTAAAACAAACCACCAGGCCTCTGATGCTCATACTTAACCTGCTGACAGTTCAAACATCGAGCCACATATGCAACAATATCTTTCTT
>MU690710.1:87200-104817 GCA_026770625.1 Nicotiana glauca
ATTGCAGACTCTTGTGATCAGTGTACACCTCACACGCCACACCATATAAGTAATGCCTCTAAATCTTTAAAGCATGAACAATGGCTGCCAACTCTAGATCATGGACCGGATAATTCTTCTCTTAGATCTTCAATTGCCTCGAAGCATAAGCAATGAATCTGCCATCCTGCATCAATACCACACCAAGCCCAATACAGGAAGCATCACAATAAACTATATAAGGCCCTGAACCTGTGGGAAAAACCAATATCGGTGTCGTAGTCAGAGCTGTCTTGAGCTTCTGAAAGCTCTTCTCACACTCGTCTGACCACCTAAACTGGGCACCCTTCTGGGTCAACCTGGTCATCTGGGCTGCTATAGATGAAAACCCCTCCACAAACCGATGGTAATAACCTGTTAACCCAAGAAACTTCGAATCTCGGTTGCTGAAACTGGTCGAGGGCAATTCTTGACTGCCTCAATCTTCTTCGGGTTTACCTGAATACCCTCTGCTAATACGACATGACCCAGAAAATGCAACTGAACTCAACCAGAACTCGCACTTCGAGAACTTAGCATACAACTGACTATCCTTCAGAGTCTGAAGAACCACTCTAAGGTACTGCTCGTGCTCCTCCTGGCTGCGGGAGTACACCAGAATATCATCAATAAAGACTATCACGAACAAGTCCAGGTAAGGTCTGAACACTCTATTCATGAACTCCATATATGTTGCTGGGGCATTGGTCAACCCAAAAGACATGACCAAAAACTCATAATTCCCATGCTGAGTGTGGAATGCTGACCTAGGGACATCGGATGCCCTAATCCTCAACTGATGGTAGCCAGATCTCAAGTCTATCTTTGAAAACACCTTTGTGCCCTGAAGTTGGTCAAAAAATCATCAATCCTCGGCAGTGGATACTTTTTCTTAATCGTCACTTGTTCAATTGCCAGTAATCAATGCACATCCTCATTGAACCATCCTTTTTCCTTCACAAATAACACTGGCGCGCCCCAAGAAGAAACACTGGCCTGATAAAACCCTTCTCTAGCAAGTCTTGCAACTGGTCCTTTAACTCCTTCAACTCTGGCGGGGCCATGCGATACGGCAGAATAGAAATAGGCTACGTGCCTGGGGCCAGATCAATATAGAAATCAATATCCCTGTCGGGCGGCATACCCGGCAGGTCTGAAGGGAAAACCTCGGGGAACTCCCGAACAATAGGAACAGAGTCAATAGAAGGGACCTCTGTGCTGGAATCGCGAACATATGCCAGATAAGCTAAACATCCCTTCTTGACCATGCGTCGAGCCTTTACATATGAAATAACACTACGGGTGACATGACTTAGGGTCCCTCTCCACTCCAATCGGGGCAACTCTGGCAAAGCCAAGATCACGGTCTTGGCATGATAATCCAAGATAGCATGATACGGGGACAACCAATCCATCCCCAATATAATATCGAAATCCACCATGTCTAAGAGCAACAAATCAACACAGATCTTAAGACACTCAAATACTACCACACAGGAACGATGAACTCGGTCGACCACTATAGAATCACCCACCGGTGTAGATACATAAATAGGGATACCCAAAGCATCACTGGGCATAGCCAGGTAGGGTGCAAAAATAGGATGACACATACGAACATGTAGACCCAGGGTCAAATAGTACTGAGGCATCTCTATCACAAATCAGAATAGTACCTGTAATGTCTGCATCTGAAGAATCAGCATATGGCTTGGCTGCTGGCTGGCCTCTACCTCTGGCGGCCTGAGCTCCGCCTCTATGACCTCTACCTCCACCTCTATGACCTCTACCTCCACCTCTAACACCTCTGCCACCGCCTCTAGCTGGCTGGGCAGGCTGTGGAACCTCTGGTACCTGAATCATAGCACGAGAACTCTGATGTTGGAAGCTGCTATAAACTCGAGGGCAATATCTGACAATGTGCCTCGGATCACCACAAGCATGGCAAGACCTCGTCTGCTACGGCTGAGCACCCCTCAACCTCGGGCAAACCCTCTTGTTGTGACCATAATCACCACAATAACACCTACACGAATGCTGCAGCTGAAGGAACTGAGGCTCACCCTGTCGACCTGAATGACCACCTAAAGTACCATGAGTGACATGGGGAGCTGACTGAAAAGGCCTGGGAGGATGGCCTTTACCATAAGAACCTCTACCTCCTGACGAGGTACCACTGAATCTACCTGCATGACGGGGCCTCTTATCCAACCCATGACTACCTCCCTGTAGCAGAGCTATCTTAACTCTACGGCCCACATTGGCCGCCTCCTGAAAAATGATCTCACTCCCGACCTGAGCCACTATATCCGGCTAACCTACCACCGCTAGCGGAACCACTGGAAGCAAACCCACTTGAATGACACCCTCTATAAGTCCTGCCAATCAGACTAGAGCGTCCTGAAGAACTGGGATGGCAATGAACCCCTTTGGGACCTGAGCTGGGCCCATCGAAACTGCTGGGACGGGAACCTCCTCCTCAAAATCAACCTGAGGCTCCGCCACTGGAGCTGCTGCTGGGGGTCCGGACTGCTGCGCGCTAGAAGAGGAAGCACGTGTTCTCGCCATCTGCGGAGGAACAGAATAGAAATTCAATCGGTACTTGAGAAATAGAACCGCACGATAAGAAAGAACAAATGTGAAACTTTCCTAACTCTGTAGCCTCTGGGGATAAATACAGACGTCTCCGTACCGATCCCTCAGACTCTAACGAGTTTGTTCATGAGTAATGAGACCTATGTAACCTAGCGCTCTGATACCAAATTGTCACGACCCAGATTTCCCACCATCGGGAGTCGTGATGGTGCCTACTATCAAAGCTAGACAAGCCAAATATCCAAAACCTTCCACTAATGAAATTTTAGCATTATAAATAAATGAGGGCACTTTAAATAAAGTGGAAGACTTTAAGCTTATATAACTGAAATAAAATTTGCGGAAGTTGAAACACATCTCTTCCAAGAGTCTGGAGTCACTAGCTCACAGACTGCTATAGAGTACTAAAAACAAGTCTGAAATGATATTACATACTGTTTGTCTCGAAACAAAGAAAACAAACTAAAATATAGAAGGGACTTCGGCCTGCGAATTCCAGTAAGGCTACCTCGAATGTCCCTGGACTGGAAGCTCGCTCCCAGAATGCTACTGCTACTCAAATGTTGCTCCAACACTAGGATCTGTGCAAAAAGATGCACAGAGTGTAGCATCAGCACAACCGACCCCATGTGTTGGTAAGTGCCTAGCCTAACCCCGGCGAAGTAGTAACGAGGCTAGACCAGGCTACCAGATAAACCTGTGCAGATATATATATAAGTACAACAAAATAATAGTGAAAAGTAAACAATTAAAACTGGGAAGGGGCATGCTGGGCGGGATACAGTGAAAATAGATAAACAGATATAACAACAAAACTACATCAATAATATGACTCATATAAGTGGTCGGCGCGCCACACGATCCCATAGTATATATTTATAAGTGGACGGCGTGCCACACGATCCCGTTTCATAATTCATAAGTGGACGGTGTGCCACACGATCACATTTCATAATTCATAAGTGGACGGCATGACAAACGATCCCATTTCATATTTATATGTGGATGGCATGCCACACGATTCCATTTGATATTTATAAGTGGACGGCGTGCCACACGATCCTATTTCATACTTATAAGTGGACGGCGTGCCACACGATCCCATTTCATAATGAATAATACATATAATCTTTCTAGAGGAGGCCCCATTAGGGGAATTCAGCAACATAACGATTTTACCCGGCAAGGGTACAACTAACAGCCCAAATATCCTGGCAAGGGAGAGTACATATAATGCTTAAATTCCGGCGAGGGAGATACAGCGATGACCAAACTTATTCATTTTCTATTTAACATATTTAAATCAATGCTCAGTCTCAACAAATACCGGCTCAGTGTTTAAAGATTTCCAGCCAAGTCCTCATAAACAACAATTAAGAATTTGATAATTTAGCAATTCAGGACTCACGTTCATGCTCGACACCAGTGTATAAATACTCGTCACCATGCCTATACACCGTACTGGACAAATAGCAATTAGCAAAATAGACTCTACTCCTATTTCCTCAAGCCAAAGGTAGAACAAACACTTACCTCGAATGCTCCAAGGAATAGCAATCAATCCTCAAATATCGCCTTTCCTCTTCAATCCGACTCCGAAACAATGATATCTAGGCATAATTAATTCAATAGTATCAATAAGGACTCAATGGCAACACCCCATAGCCTAGGAATTTCCTAGCATTCTTCCAAAATTAACAAAATTCGACACTGGACCCACATGGTCCAAACACGAGGCTCAGACCAAAACCCAATCACACATAACCCCACGAGTTCAAATATGCAATTTGTTTTAAGATTCGACCCCAAATTAAGGTTGAATCACCAAAAATTCTCAAAACCCTAACTCTACCCAAAACCCTTAATTTCCACTTTGATTTCATGATTTAGGTCTAGGAATTTGATAAATGATGATAGAAAATAAAGAAAACGAGTAGATAGTACTTACCCAAGAAGCTTTGTTGAAGAATAGCTCTAAAAATCGCTTATGGGGTGTGGGAAAGAAGAGCTCGTGCGAAACTTGGGAATAATCCCGTAATGGTCTGTTTTGAACTTAAAAATTCGCTGGGCAAAATTGCCCTTCGCGTTCGCGAGAAAGGGGCCGCGTTCGTGAAGGGTAAACTGGGCAATTCATCGCGTTCGCGTGAGGGTCAACGCGAACGCGTAGAGGAAAAATGCTGGGGGGGTCCAAGATAGGCCTACACGAACGTGTGTTAAGGGACGCAAATGCGATAGAGGACATAATAAATCATCGCGATCGTGATGGCCAGAACGCGAACGCGAAGGAAGGAAATACTGGGGCCTGAATTTGGCTTACGCGTTCGTGAGGGTCAAGACGCGAACACGAAGGAGGAAGGCACAGAGCTACGCGAACGCGAGCCTAACGATGCGAACGCAATGAAGAAAGCCCATGTGCAAATATTGCAGAAAATCTGCTAACTTCTTAAGTCCAAAACCACCCTGAACACCTTCGAAAACACACCCGAGCCCTCGGGGCTCCCAACCAATCACACACACTAATCAACAACATCCTACGAACTTATCCGTGCGATCAAATTGCCAAAATAACATCATAAACGAGGAATCAAACCTCAAAATCATCGCTTTTCATTATAACTTCATAAACGTCAAACTTTAGATATTTAGGTCTGAAACACGCCAAATGACGTCCGATTTCAACCAAACATTACAGAAAGCGCTTAACACATACTTAAGACTTGTATCGGGCGTCGGAACCAAAATACGGGCCCGATACCAATGTTTTCTAACTCATTTTCATTTCAAATTTTCATATCATTTTCAGAAAAACAATTTTTTTCAAAAATTCATTTCTCGGGCTCGGGACCTCGGATTTCGATTTTGGGAATACGCCTGAGTCCCATATTTTTCTACAGACCCTTTGGGACTGTCAAATTACGGGTCTGGGTCCGGGTCCGGGTCCGGGTCCGGGTACCAAAAATGTTGACCGAAGTCAACTTTAATCATTTTAATATCAAAATTCTTCAAATGTTTCACAGAATTCAAATATTTCAACATAAAAGCTTTTCGGCTATGCGCCCGGACTATGCACGCAAATCAAGGCATCTAAAAGTGAGGTTTTCAAGGCCTTGGAAGCATGGAACGAATGAGAAAATAGCTAATGATCTTTTGGGTCGTCACACTGCGTTGCATGGATGATTCGCGAGCAGGGTGATTGTTTATTTTATGTTGACCACGTCGCATGGATGATTCGCGAACGGGGTAATAGATCACATTAAATTAATAAATGGATTTCTAAAAAAAACTTAAGTTCATTTTCTCAAATTATCAAAGAGAATTGGCCTTTCTTGGATGATTGCTCCATGTCTGTGTGTGTTTATTTTAGAACGGGCCGAACGTCTCGGTAGATTAATAGATACATCTATAGGCGCGTCGTCGACCCTCAGCTAGTGCACATTTATTTCTGTTGGATCAGGTCGTCGCCTTGGTATGATTTGCGCATGCTTGTATTACTGTCTGGACTTATTTAAGTTGTTACATGCCTCACTATGGCTCGAGATCAGTTTGTTAATAATGGAAAGAAATCTTGGAAATTTCCTATGAATGAATTATGTGTTTACTTGTTTCCTCTATCTGAATTAACATCATGTCTAAAAATACAAATCCACTATTTAATATGTGTATTAAGGATAAATAACCATTGGACTATTAGAGAGTGTCAGAGTTGACCATCTCATCTCTACTCCTTCGGGATTAGGCGGGATACTCACTGAGTACACATTGATTACGTACTCATACTACACTTCTGTGCATTTTTGTTGCACATGTATATACACCTCTAGTATCCCACTGAGCGTAGCAGCATGGATGACTTTGGGGACTAGGTGGGCTGCAATGTTCGAGACGACCCGCAGCTAGTATAGTTCCCTTCAGCATGTTTATTATTTATTCCCTATCCACTGTATTTTGGACAAAGGTTGTATTTATTTTACTTATCAGTAGTCGCTCATGCACTTGTGACACTGGGTTTCTGGGATGGGTTTCAACGGATTTGTACTAATTGTTATCATTTAAATTTGAAACCAAGTAGTGAACTTTGATTTATGATAATAGAAGGAAAAAACCTAAATTTTCAAAAGTACTAAAAGAGGAATTAACTGATAATTTAGTTGGCCGGCCTGACAGAGGTGTCCGGCGCCACCACGACCCTTAGTAGATTTTGGGTTGTGACAACATGATATCAGAGCACTAGGGTCCCGTCGGTCTCACGAGTCATGAGCAAGTCTAGTAGAGTCTCGCGGATCGGTACGGAGATATCTGTACTTATCCTCGGGAGTCTACAGGGCTATTAGGAGTACTTCCCTTCTTGTTTTCCTTTTTCGTGTGGTTAGATTCCTTTGAGGCTTATGCCTTTGATTTCCTCCTACTCAATCTTACGCGACGCGGGCGCTTGTTATAAATCGAAAGTTAAAGAATTGAAATGGAACTACAGATGTGGTGCGGGATGATTCTCCTGGTATAGTTGATGTGACTGTTGTGGTCGCCTGGTGGAGGGATATTCTATTGTTTCAACTTAGTAACAGAACTTCTAAGAGCCTTGAGGCTAGGCACAGGTTGCCATGATGCTTATGAGCGATTATTCTGCAGTGTTGTTGTAATGGTAGAGTGTTGCCTATGTGTAGGGGTAGTGAATGAATTGAAGGGAGGTTTACTTAGTGTGTAATCAAGGGATTCAGTATTTCATTCCTGGCAGGGGAAAGTCAAACGAACTAAGGATGGTCAGGTGTGGGCTGGTGGAAGTAATGAGGCTTTATATTTGCAAGCGTGGTTGAGCTTTATTTTATGAGAGGGTGTCTTGGTCCTGATTGAATGTATTAAGTTGTTGGTATTATAATCTGCTACAATTCGCCTTTATGGCAAGATACTGTGAATAGTATTGGAGTTACAACTTTCACTTGACGCGTGGTGCGGTGGTGTAGGATTGAATCAGAATTTCTAATGTTGATGGCTCGAGAAAGATGACCTTTGGAAAGGTTTAAAGTTAGTAGCAATGTTGGGTTCAAGTGCCACGAAGATAGATTTCATTTAAGGCAAAATTGAGCAGCAAAGTATGAGGAAGGACATGTGGGAAGTGTCAGGTGGTGTTTAAAACTTCTAAAAGGCCAAGTATGAGAAGCAAGGTCGAGTGGTTAATTAAAGAGATGAGTTCTGCCAAAGTGGGAGAGTGGCGGGTGTTGCATATAGGCTTGGTAGTAGGAAGACTACGCATCCTAAGGAGAGTTTGGACCGAATTGGGGATTTTAATGATTGGTGATCGAAGTCTACGGGTATGATTTGAAGTATGGGCTATTATGCGGTAGAAGATTGATATGGCAGAAAGGAGCTGCTTGAAATTGAGGAGGGTGCAGCATGACCTTGAATTTGGAAGGATGTTGCCGTACATTTAATTGATGCCCGTGAGGAGCGAATGGACTTGTGCAACTAGAAGGTGAGATCGGACTCAGGATGGGCTATTGGTATAACAGTGAATGCACCCCGTGCAGCGGCGTGGGAAGATGTCGAGAGGTGATTCCCCTAGGTGGGTTATTCCCCGTGAGCAAGTTAGCGCTCGCGTGGTTGGCGAAGCTTCTGCAAAGAATTATATAGGTTGTTCAACAAAGAGATCGGTCGTGCAAATGTGGTTAATGATTCAAAATATGAAAGATGGGGATTTACAGGAAGCTTCTGAGAAATTTTGATAACTTATGATGGGAGGTTATGTCAATAAAGGGTAAAAAGGTCGGGCGAACTCAAGAATGGTGAAATGATGACTTCAAGCTAAGTGGGAGAGTCCCACCGCCTATGTTTAGGCTGTATGATTAACTACTTGCGTGATTTCTAGTTATTATCATATTGATGGGTTAATTCAGCTACGAGAAAAGACCATAAGTAGTAAATTGAGTGGAGGAATTATTAAGGATGTGCTATGGTTAGCCTTATGGGCTCATGTTCGAACTTGGGAAAAGATTCAGAATTTATGCCTTATATAGAAGCGGGTTTAAAGGGGAGTGGTTCTGCCAGGTGCTTCGTTGAGAGGGTATTAATTAGCTAGAAGATTCATGGAGTTGATTATATTCGGGACCAAGTCAGAGCGGGTGGCTCTCAGTAACGGTCCTTGTGAATTCAAGAGGTAAAGTGTGGTGCCTAATGATGTCGAGCTTGTAGGTACAATTAAGAATCAAGCTTTGTAGCAGTTTATGAGAAGAGGCACAGAATGTTTCGGGATGTTTGGCTTGTGGTATAGCATTTGGGTGTTATGAAATAGTTCGCGAGAATTGAGATAACCTGGTCTCGTGATTCAAGGACCCTCGGGGTGAGTGTAGATGGAGTATGTTATGTGTTGAATAGAGTTAGTCTTATTTTTATGGCAAACAAGGAGGAATTGGAAGAAGGTAAATTGATTAGCCATAGTTGAATTGGCATATTGGGGCCGGTGATCGGTTCGGTCCGCGAGATCAAGTTATGTGTATGATTTGTGGAGGTACGTGTGAGGCCTATCGGCCTCCGTGATTGATAATTTATCAGGGGCATTCTTCTGTTATGGCTTGTTAAGTGGAAGCGAATTTCGGAAAGGGCTATGGTGGCTTGGACCACTACTTGTAGATTTGTATATCCTACAGTTATGGGAATTTACCTATGTGTTGCTATGATTCCCCTGAAGTGAGTTAAGTTAAAAGTTCGTATATGATGAAGTGTTAAAATATTAATGATTTTGGAGTTATGATGAAAATCGTGTTCTATCATATGTTGGCACGTTGGGTGCAGAGAGTAGCATGGAAATACGAGGTGAGGATCAAGGTTGTAGTTCAGTGTTGACAAGGATGTCACGGGCTCGGATGAGCAAGGAAAGGGTTGAATGATTAAAGAAAATTGGCATTATTTTCAGTATCACCTGAGATCGATGTTCTGTGAAAAAGGCTTTGCATCCTAGTAAGGATTTGTAACGACCCGACCGGTCATTTCGAGCCCTAGCACGTCGTTCAACATTCTGAGGCCATGAGCAACTTCATTTCAGGAATTGTGACTTGTTCGCATGGTCGGAGTTTAAATTCGGAAAAATCGGAGTAGATTTAAATGAAAATTCTCATTTGAGAAGCTTAAAGTTGAAAGAATGAACTAGGATCGGAATTTTGAGTAAACGACCTCGGAATCAGGATCTAAAGGATCCAGCAGGTTCGTATGATGATTTCGGGCTTGGGCGTATGCCAGTATTGGGTTTTGGATAACCAAGGAGCGTTTTGGCGCCTATTGTGGAATTTAGTATTTTAGAAGGAATTTCATAAGTTTGGTTTGAAGTGAATTTCGGTGTTATCAATGTCCGTTTGGAATTTCGAGACTGTGAGTAGCTCTGTATGGTGATTCTAGAGTTGGGAGCGCGATTAGAAGTGAATTCGGAGGTCCGTAGGTCCTTTTTGAGTAAATTGGCTAAAGTTAGAATTTGAAGGTTTTTGAGAAGTTTGATCGGAGGTTGACTTTTTGATATCGGGGTCGGAATCCAATTTTGGAAGTTGGAGTAGGTCTGTAATGTCAAATATGACTTGTGTGCAATATTTGAAGTCAATCAAACATGATTTGATAGGTTTAAACATCGAAAATAGGAGTTGGAAAGTTCAAAGTTTATAAAGCTAGACTCGGGGTGTAATTCACGGTTTTAGCGTTATTTGTTATGATTTGAGGCCTAGAGCAAGTCCTTAATGTGTTTTGGTACTGGTTGGTATGATTGGTCGGGGTCCCGGGGGCCTCGGGTGGATTCCGGGTGGTTAACGGATCGAAAATGGATTTTTGGAAATATCTGAGTTGCTGGTTGCTGGTATTTTTGCTTCTGCGGAGATGGGACCGCAAAAGCGGCCCCGCAGAAGCGTGAAAGAATCCGCAGAAGCAGTTGGGAGAGAAAGGGAGCAGGGACCGCTTATGTGGTCAGGTATCCGCAAAAGCGGAGTCGCAAAAGCGGTAAAGGGCACCGCAGAAGCGTAATGGTTCGAAGGGTCGTGGAGGTTCCGCAGAAGCGGGACCGCATTTGAGGAAGGATCATCACAGAAGCGAAAGGGGGCTAGGCCAGGGGAAGTCACAGAAGCGGCCTATTGTCCGTAAATGCAGAACCGTATAAGCGGTTATATTTCCGCAGAAGCGAAAGCAGTGTAATGTTTTAAGTTCGGGGTTGAGCTCATTTCAACCCCATTTTTCTTCCATTGGGGTCGATGGGGAGCAGCTTGGGGACACCATTTTCGTCACTTGTCATGAGGTAAGTAATTTATGCTAGCTTTGAGTTAAATACAAGGTTTATACATGGAATTAGGCATGGAAATTAGTATAAAAATTGGGATTTTGGTGAAAAACCTAGAAAATCATATTCTTGGAATTTAGCCACGATTTTGAGTATGGAATTAAGAAAAAATTGTATATTTGAGTTCCTAGAAAATCTATTCGGGCTTGTTTGTAGCACTCTTTAGAGGTTCGTGAGATAGCGACACCAGTCCTGGGTAGAGAAATATTAACTTTCGCATTTTGGGTTTCCAGTTAGCTTATGTTTTAAAAGACTTCCGCATTTAATTAAAACTTGTTATTTCATTATTGTTGTGTTGTTATCCGAAGATGCTTCAATGTTTGTCTTGCCTGGCTCCTACAGTAGGCACCATCACGACTCCCGATGGTGGGGAATCCGGGTCGTGACAAGTTGGTATTAGAGCTCTAGGTTGCATAGGTCTCGCTTCTCACGGACAAACTCGGTAGAGTCTGAGGGATCGATACGAAGATGTCTGTATTTATCCCCCAGAGGCTACGGAGTTAGGAAAATTTTCACTTTTTTTCTTTCTTGTCGTGCGATTTTGTTCCTCAAATACTGATTGTCTTTCTACTTTGTTCTTTCACAGATGGCAAGAACACGCGCATCCTCTTCTACCGCGCAGCAGCCCGAGCCCCCAGCAGCAGCTCCTGCGAGGGGCAGAGGCTGAGGCCGTGCCAGAGGCCAAGGCAGGGGCAGAGCTCAGCCCCGGGTAGCAGTCCCAGAGGTGGAGCCTCAGTTGACTATGGTGAGGAGTTTCCATCCCCAGCAGCTCCAGTGGGCCTAGCTCAGGTCCCAGGAGGGGTCATGGTCCAGAGCGGGTTTGCTGCCAGTAGCACCAGCCACTTCTCAGGCTGGGGGAGAGGTTTAGACTTCTACTACACGTACTCGGAGCAGGTAGCTCCCCAGGCTCATTTCCCAGTGGTTCAGCCAGCTGTGGCAGCTCAGCCAGGTATTATAGCTCAGGTCGGCGATGGAGCAGCTATGTCTTCGGATGCTTTATGGAGACTTGATCGGTTCTCCAAGCTCTTCACCACCACATTCAGCGGTGCTTCATCAGAGGATCCACAGGATTTCCTATTCAGCTGTCATGAGATCCTTAGGACCATGGGTATAGTGGAGACCAATGGGGTCAATTTTGCCGCTTTCCGCCTTGCAGGATCCGCCAAGACTTGGTGGAGGGATTTTTGCCTATCTAGACCAGCAGGGTCTCTAGCTTTGACATGGGATCAATTCGTGGAGTTGTTTTTGGAGAAGTTTCTCCCAGTCACTCAGCGGGAGGCACTTCGCAGGCAGTTTGAGCACCTCCAGCAGGGCTCTATGACAGTTACACAGTATGAGAATCGATTTGTTGACTTGGAACGCCATGCTATTGCGATACTCCCCACAGAGCGAGAGAGGGTTTGGAGATTTATTGATAGACTGATTCAACCGATCCGTCTTCAGATGGCTACGGGAGTTGGTAGTGATATTTCCTTTCAGGAGGCGACCAATACGGCCCATAGAGTTGAGATGGCCCTCGCATGAGCAGTTGGTCAGATGTCGGATAAGAGGCCTCGTCATTCTGGTAGGTTCAATGGTACCTTGTCTGGAGGTAGGGATTCCTATGGTAGAGGTCATTTACCGAGGCCCTTTCAGTCAGCACTCCAGGTTTCTCATGGTACTCCAGGCGGTGGTGGTTCTCAGCAGCATTATTCTGATCAGCAGCCCATTAGTGCACCTCCACTTCAGAGCTTCCGGAGAGGACATTCAGGTCGGTAGGGCCAGCAGTCTCAGCAACTGAGGGCTTGTTATGGGTGTGGTGACCCTGGTCACATTGATAGATTTTTCCCTCGAGCCTCGAGTAGTTCTCAGCAGCAGGGTCCTCGCCCCATGATTCAGGCAGTAGGTGATCTACAGCCTGCCCAGCCAGCTAGAGGCGGGGGTAGGGATCATAGAGGTAGAGGTAGAGACCATAGAGGTGGAGCTCGGACTGGCAGAGGTAGAGGTCAGCCAGTAGTCGATCGTCCTAGAGAAATGGTTCAGGGAGGTAGGGCCCAGCCCCGAGGTTATGCTTTGCCAGCCAGGACAGAGGCTGAGTCTTCAAATGTTGTTATTACAAGTACTATTCCGGTCTGTGATAGGGATGTTTCAGTGCTATTTGACCCCGGGTCTATGTATTCATATGTGTCCCCTACTTGGCTATGTCTAGTGATACTTTAGGTATCCCTGTTTATGTATCTACACCAGTGGGTGATTCTGTGGTCGATCGAGTTCATCATTCCTGCATGGTAGTGTTTGAGGGTCTTGAGACCCGTGTTGATTTATTACTTTTAGACATGGTGGATTTCGATGTTATATTGGGGATGGATTGGTTGTCCCCGTATCATGCTATCTTGGATTGTAACGCCAAGATCGTGACCTTGGCTTTGCCAGATTTGCCCCGATTGGAGAGGAGAGGGACCCCAGGACATGCCACCTGCAGTGTTATTTCATATGTTAAGGCTCGACGCATGGTCGTGAAGGGGTGTTTAGCTTATTTGGCATATGTTCATGATTCCAGCACAAAGGTTCCTTCTATTGACTTTGTTCCTATTGTTCAGATTTCTCAAAGGTTTTCCCTTCAGACCTACCGGGTATGCCGCCCGACAGGGATATTGATTTCTGTATCGACCTGGCCCCAAGCATGCAGCCTATTTCTATTCTTCCGTATCGCATGGCCCCACCAGAGTTGAAGGATTTAAAGGATGAGTTGCAGGATTTGCTAGAGAAGGGTTTTATCAGGCCCAGTGTTTCTCCTTGGGGTGCGCCAGTGCTATTTGTGAAGAAAAAGGGTGGATCGATGAGGATGTGCATTTACTACCGGCAATTGAACAAAGTGACGATTAAGAACAAGTATCCACTGTCGAGGATTGATGATTTGTTTGACCAGCTTCAGGGTGCGAAGGTATTTTCCAAGATAGACTTGAGATCTGGCTACATCAGCTGAGAATTAGGGCGTCTGATGTCCCTAAGACAGCATTTCACACTCGGTAGGGGAATTATGAATTTTTGGCCATGTTATTCGGGTTGACCAATGCCCCAGCAGCATTTATGGAGTTGATGAACCGAGTATTCAGGCCTTATCTAGACTTGCTCCTGATAGTCTTTATTGATGATATTCTGGTGTACTCCCGCAGCCAGGAGGAGCACGAGCAGCACCTCAGAGTGGTTCTTCAAACTCTGAAGGATAGTCAGTTGTATATTAAGTTCTCAAAGTGCGAGTTCTAGTTGAGTTCGGTTGCATTTCTGGGTCATGTTGTATCAGCAGAGGGTATTTAGGTGGACCGAAAGAAGATTGAGGCAGTCAAGAATTGGCCTCGACTAGCTTCAGCGACTGAGATTCAGAATGTCTTAGGGTTAGCAGGTTATTACTGCCGGTTTGTGGAGGGGTTTTCATCTATAGCAGCCCCGATGACCAGGTTGACCCAGAAGGGTGCCCAGTTTAGGTGGTCAGATGAGTGCGAGGAGAGCTTTCAGAAGCTCAAGACAGCTCTGACTACGGCACCGATATTGGTTTTGCACACAGGCTCAGGGCCTTATACAGTTTATTGTGATGCTTCCTGTATTGGGCTTGGTGCAGTATTGAGTGCAGGACGACAGATTCATAGCTTATGCTTCGAGGCAATTGAAGATCCACGAGAAGAACTATCCACTCCATGATTTAGAGTTGGCAGCCATTGTTCATGCTTTGAAGATTTGGAGGCATTATCTCTATGATGTGACGTGTGAGGTGTACACGGATCACAAGAGCCTTCAGTACTTGTTCAAGCAAAAGGAGTTGAATTTGAGGCAGAGGAGGTGGTTGGAGTTGTTGAAAGATTATGATGTTACTATTTTGTACCACCCAGGGAGAGACAATGTGGTGGCCGATGCATTGAGTAGGAAGTCCGCCAGCATGGGTAGTCTTGCTTATGTTCCGGTCAGCCAGAGACCGCTTGCTTTTGATATTCAGGCTTTGGCCAATCAGCTAGTGAGGTTGGACATTTTTTAGCCTAGCAGAGTGTTAGCTTGCACGGTCACTCGTTCTTCATTATTGGAGCGTATCCGTGATCGGCAGTTTGATGATCCCCATTTGTGTGTCCTGAGAGACACGGTGCAGTGTGGAGGTGCCACGAAAGTGACTTTAGATGATGATGGTGTTTTGAGATTTCAGGGGCAAGTTTTTGTGCCCAATGTCGATGGGATTCGAGAGTTGATCTTAGTGGAGGCCCATAGTTCACGGTATTCTATTCACCCGGGCACCGCGAAGATGTATCAGGACTTGCGGCAGCATTATTGGTGGCGTAGGATGAAGAAAGATATTGTTGCATATATGGCTCGGTGTTTGAACTGTCAGCAGGTCAAGTATGAGCATCAGAGGCCTGGAGGTTTGTTTCAGAGGATTGAGCTTCCCGAGTGGAAGTGAGAGAGGATTACCAAGGATTTTGTTACCGGACTTCCGTTGACTCGGAAGAAGTTTGATGCTATATGGGTCATTGTTGATAGGCTGACCAAGTCAGCGCATTTTATTCCTGTTGCAGCCACCTATTCATCGGAGAGGTTAGCTGAGATCTACATCGGAGAGATTGTTTGCCTTCATGGGGTGCCGACATCTATCATTTCGGACCGGGGTACACAGTTTACCTCGCGCTTCTGGAGAGCAGTACAGCAAGAGTTGGGCACCCAGGTTCAGTTGAGCACAGCGTTCCATCCTCAGACGGATGGCCAGTCCGAGAGGACTATTCAGATATTGGAGGATATGCTCCGAGCCTGTGTCATTGATTTTGGAGGCTCGTGGGACCAGTTTTTGCCTTTAACAGAGTTCGCCTACAACAACAGCTACCAGTCAAGCATTCAGATGGCTTCATATGAGGCGTTGTATGGTAGGCGATGTCGGTCTCTAGTGGGATGGTTTGAGCCGGGAGAGGCTCGGTTATTAGGTACAGATTTAGTCCATGAGGCCTCGGATAAGGTCAAGATCATTCAGGATAGGCTTCGTTCGGCTCAGTCGCAGCAAAAGAGTTATGCGGATTGCAAGGTTCGAGATGTAACTTTCATGGTTGGTGAGCGAGTATTGCTCCGTGTATCGCCTATGAAGGGCGTGATGAGATTTGGTAAGAAGGGAAAGCTTAGCCCTAGGTTCATTGGCCCATTTGAGATTCTTGATCAAGTGGGAGAGGTGGCTTACAGACTGGCCTTGCCACCTAGCTTGTCAGTCGTGCATCCAGTGTTTCATGTGTCTATGCTTCGGAGGTATCACAGCAATCCTACCCACGTGTTAGATTTCAGCACTGTCCAGTTGGACAAGGATCTGTCCTACGAGGAGAAGCCGGTAGCTATTCTAGACCGACAGATTCAATAGTTGAGGTCGAAGAGTTTTCCTTCAGTGCGTGTCCGGTGGAGAGGTCAGCCTCCTGAGGCATCGACCTGGGAGTCCGAGTTTGATATGCGAAGCCGTTATCCTCATCTATTTCCTGACTCAGGTACTTCTTTCTTTTGTCCGTTCGAGGACAAACGGTTGTTTTAGAGGTGGAGAATGTGACGACCCAAATGGTTCATAACCGAATTTCTCCCTTTTTTCGTGCTTCCGAGGCCTTGAAAACCTAACTTTTACTTGCCTCGATTTCTGTGCGCAGTTCGGGTGCGTAGCCGGAAAGCTTTTATGTTGAAATATGTGAAATCTATAAAAAATTTGAAGAATTTTGATAATTAATATGATTAAAGTTGACTTCGGTCAACATTTTTGGTAAACGGACCCAGACCCGTGATTTGATAGTCCCGGAGGGTCCGTAGAAAAATATGGGACCCGGGCATGTGCCCGGAGTCGAAATTCGAGGTCTAGAACCCGAGTAAAAGAATTTTTCTGTTAAATTATTTTTCTGAAATTATTAAGGAAAATGGAAATAAAAATTGATTAAAAGACTATGGTATCGGGCTCGTATTTTGGTTCCGACTGCCGGTACAAGTCTTGAATATGTGATAAGCGCTTTCTATAAAGTTTGGTCGAAATCGGACGTCATTTGACGTGTTTCAGACCTAAATAGCTAAAGTTGGAAGTTTATGAAGTTTGAAATGAAAATGACGATTTTGAGGCTTGATTCATAATGTTGATGTTATTTTGGCGATTCGATCGCACGAGCAAGTTCGTAGGATATTTTTTAGGTTGTGTGCATGTTTGGTTTGGAGCCCCGAGGGCTCGGGAGAGTTTTGGATAGGCATCGAATTGCATTTTCATGTTTTTGAAAATCTGGTATGCTGGCTTCTGTGATTTTCGCAAATGCGAAGATGGGACTCGCAATTGCGAGTTCACAAATGCGAACATTGAATCGCAATTGCGAAGCTGGGGATTTTTGCATATGATCGCAAATGCGATCCATTTGTTCGCAAATGCGAACCAGGGAATTTCGGGGCACTGTCGCAAATGCGATGGTTTGGCTCGCAAATGCGAGGGGTGGCCAATTGCAAATGCGATCTTTTTCTTGCAAATGCGAAAATTGGCCATGTGGTAAGGGTTCACAAATGCGAACCTTAGCTTCGCAATTCCCATATTTGGTTGGGGTTCGCAATTGCGAACCCCAGTTCGCAATTCCCATATCAGAAACCTGCATTTTTCATACTTAGATGAATTTTCACCTCATTTTTCATATCTCTCAAACCCAAACACCCATTGGCGATTTTTCAAGAACCCTTCCTCCTCCAATCCAT
>MU690710.1:116332-144695 GCA_026770625.1 Nicotiana glauca
CGTCGAATCTAACCAAAATCAGAGCGAATGCATTACAATATGCTAAGGGAACAATACCCAATCGAAAACAATCGAAAAATATCAAAAATCTCGAAACTGGCAAAACTCGAGCCCCGGGCCCACTTCTCGAAAAATTACAAAACCTACATTACCGGACTCCTCGTCTCGCCACGAGTCTACCCATATCAAATTCATCAAAATCGGAGTCAATTTGGCCCCTCAAATTCCAAGTTTACACTTTCTTAGGTTTCAAGCCCTAACCACCATTTTTAACCCTTAAATCCTTGAATTTCAGTGATTAAATCAATATTTTTACACCATAATAACATATTTCGAGTCCAAATATTCATACCTGATGATATCCCTTCGAATCCTCTTCAAAATCGCCCAAAATCGCCTCTCGTTCGAAGTCCAAATCGTTTCTCCTTTTTTTCTAAGTTTGTGAACACTGTTCACTATAACACAGGCCTGATTTTCGCTTCTACGGTTCCCATAACCGCTTCTGCGTTATCGCTTCCGCGCCCAATTATCCGCTTATGCAGTTTTTCACTTAAATTTTCCACGACCGCTTCTGCGACACAAAAACTCGCTTCTGCGGATCCCTAAGTCCGCTTATGCGATAAATACTCCGCTCCTACGGCCCCGCTTATGCGGACCATGTTCCGCTTCTGTGGAACTTTACCGCCCAAACCAAACTCGCTTCTGCGCTCCTTCATCCGCTTCTGCAGAAATCCCCGGGGCCACTCAAGATCCCTTCTGCGACTTTCTCCACCGCCTCTGTGGAACCGCTTCTGCGGCTCCTTTTCCGCAGATGCGGAAATACCAGAAGCCATAAAAAAAACCAGACCTGCAACATGCTTAAAAAATTCCCGTTTAATCATCCGAAATCACCCTGAGGCCCCCGGGACCTCAACTAAAAACACCAACACATCCAACAACCTTATTCAAACTTGTTCCAATCATCAAAACACTATCGTTAACATCAAAATCATCAAATTTCACCAAATCAAAGCCTAGGTTCTTCAAGAACTTCCGAAATGCACTTTCGATCAAAAACCCGACCAAACGATGTCCGATGTGAGCACGTGATTTTTTCCCTAAGCGAATTATTTCAAAAGCTTCAAATAATTGATTTCTTTATTATTTTTACAATTTTTGTGAATTTTGTTGAATTTTGTGTTAATTGATTGCATGATAATTCATATTAAAAATACAAAATATGCATTTGCATTTAGGAATTTAATTTCATATTTTAGTATTAATTTGTTTTAAAACAAAAATTAAAAATCACAAAATAGTTTCTTTGCACTTTTAATTGTTGCATTTATCATTTAAATAGAATTTTAAGTAATTTTGGAAGGTAAATAGTTTAATTTCGAACTATATTAGGTTTGTTTTAATTTTTAGCATTTTATAAAATCAGAAAGACAAAAATACAAAATATAAATAAAAATAAAATATAAAAATCAAAAGAAATAAAAGAAAACAAGAAGAATAAATGAAAAGTAAATGGACTGCTCAGCTACATTGGGCCAAAAATTAGGCCTAATACTCCAGGCCCAGGCGAACGCCCAATCCGGTCCGGTCCCAAGAAGGACCAAACGACATCGTTCCGCGTCCTTGAATCTGAGCCCCTCATTTCTCCAGATCCAATGGTCCATAACCTCTGATGATTAATCATAAAAATGTCGGAAATTCTTTTAACCCTAAAAAATATTCCATCGCCTTCCTTGTACAGTCTCTCCAGCCTCGTCGGAGCTTCGCTGCCGGCAAACAACTTTCACGCCAAAGGCTCCCAAATTGACACCACGAGCTCCTTAGAACATCCTTTTCCCGTTCACACCATTACTATCCCTCGAATCCTTCCCTAGCTCTTCGAATCTTCATCGAAAAGTTTTCAGGCGATGACGGAACCTATACCAAATAATCCTAAATTTACACCGTAGAATCGCCATAACCTCCCCTATTGAACCCCCCAAACCCCGTCCCTCAAATCCACCTAGAACCGTTCGAATATAGTTTTGAATTTTGCCGGCCAAAACCCTAACGGGTCCAAACTGCTCCAAATTGATGTTCCATAATCCCCTGATCTTCTTTGAGATGAATTCAATGTCGAAGACTCTCAAATCCAATTAAAAGATTGCCTAGTTTTAATCCGAAAAATAAGTGAGTTTCTTTGTCCGGTTCTGTCTTTGTTGCTATTCTACTTTTCTCATGCTAATGTGAATTAATTCCATAATTTTGGCTTCATGATTAATTGATAACATAGGCCTGTTTTTCAATTTCGTCATTAGTTTATGTTAGTTTTATTCAAGCGCTTTAGGTCTAGTTTGGTCATTCATGTCTCATTTCTAAATTGACTCTGTAATTGATCATTTCTAGGTTGAATTTTCTGTTTTGATTTCTGCCATTTCTATTCCGATTTTGTGTTCTGATTATGAGTAGGGTTTCTAATTGTTTGCTCTGAGTTCTGATCTTAATGTGATTATCGGGTTAATTCTTAGTCTTTAACTGATCTCGTTTAAGTTTTGTTGTTATTAGCTGGTTTTAATTAGTGTAGTTTAGTTTAGTTTAGTTTAGTTTAGGTGAATCAATAATTGTTATCAATAATGCCTTAGTTCATTGCTTAGTTTAATTAGTTGTTATGATTCGTTAATTTGGTACAGCTGTAGTACAAGTCAGAAATAAGAGGTGAAAAACAGAAATAAAATAGGGGCTAAAGGGTAAAATAAAAATCTGAAATTCCCTCCAAATTATGTCTATAAAAGGGCAGGCCCCTTTACTTGTTTGACAAGTTTTTTAGCCTCCAAAAACCCCCCAAAGCTCTCCTTCTAACCTCCAGTTCTGATTTTGAATTTCAAATATTCAAAACCCAAAAACAATATAAAACTTTCAAAAATCAAAAAAAAGTACTGCTTCCTTAAGATTCTAGGATAATTTCAGTTAATAGATAGTGATTCTCATTCATTGGTTTAGTACTAAACTGCTGGAGATCTAATTCATCTATTGAGTTGTTTTTCAAGTGACTTAAGGATCATACAAGCTGATTTTGATCAAGTGTTGGTTTATTCAAGCTTGTTTTTTTTTTTTGACTGGTTTAGTGATATTCAAGTTGTTTTGGCTGAGTTTTGTGTACAATTTGATGTGAAACTTTCCCTGGTTTACTTGATATCATTCCTGGTTGATTCACTACTGATTTGGCTGCTGAGGGTTGTTATTGCTGCTGATTCTCTGATTTTTCTTTGCTGCAAATCCTTATTTGCTTACATTCTATTCTTCAGGTATACATTCTTAGCCTATGTTGGTGTAACTGCGTTGTTGAACATGAAATACAATTGAAGTTTAAATAAAAATTACCATCAGATCTATATGCTCTGGAGGTTGTTTAGTGTTTATTGTTAAATAGTTTAATCATTTAGATTGTTAATTGTTGTTAATAGACTAAGCTGGTATTGATTTAAGCAATAGACATATGGCGGTATAATTAGGACTTTTGTAGATTAATTTGGTCTTTTGTTCTATGACTTGCATTGGACTGTTATGCTACAATAAGACTGTTTTAATTCATGGACTGTTGTGACATATGGTTGTATAATTAGGATTGTTTTAATGGTTGAATATGTTAATGAAATTCTATTGAATGTAGGTTCGAATTAGGACTATTTTGACATATGTTAATGTAAGTTCGAATGGTTGAATATGTTAATAAAAGTTCTGTTGTTAAACTCAATTCACGATGTCATCCTGCTTTATACCTTAAATAATATTCAGGGACTCACTGATAGTCAAATACTGAAGTAGGTAAAATAATCTGATTCTAAAAATGAAAATTCTAGGGATCAAGGTTTCCCAAAATTGAGTAAGCTAGTGTTTTTTTCTTTAATTACAAGCTGTGGAACACATTTTGCTAAACCTGAAGCATTTTCAGTAAATATTTGTTTGAATTGAATTGAATTTAGTCTGGTGTAGCAGTTTGGGCTCAACAGTGCCTCAATGAGTGGCCCGGGATTGTTTCAAATATCAGTGATTGTCGGGAGCCTGGGCCAAGATCTGTTTTGGGCCAATTTGCAGTGTTTCTGTGGTCTTAAATTGTTTGGCCGGGCTGTAGTACGGAATTACCCAACAGTCCAACAATAAAATTAATTAGGACTTCTTCTTTATTTAGAGACAAATAAAATTAGAAAATTGTAGATTGCTTTAGGTTTGCCTTTTAATAAAATGAGAAGAACATCGCCAAATCAAATACAAATTGTGGGGCCCTCATTAATTACTTAATTCAAAAATACTTAGTATTCGGGACGGGCCGTTTAGCAAATTTCACGGCCTTCCCAAAAGATAAAAATACATTAGTCGCTTTAGGCGCGCTTTTAATAATCTTACCTTCCTAAATATGGGTGCACATTTATGTGACCCAAATCTAAATCTCAACAAAGTCGAAATGTGTCAAAAAACCACGGGTGCACTGGTGCGGCGTGGTTCGAGATGCATTTTCACGACGTTGCAATTCTTATTAAAAATAAATATATAATAAAAGCGGGATATTAATAAAAGGCACACATAGGTTAGAACATATTTTTGAAATCAGATAAAATCAAATACAACAGTTGAGCGACCGTGCTAGAACCACGGAATCCGGGAGTACCTAATCCCTTCTCCCGGGTTAACAGAATTCCTTACCCGGATTTCTGGTTCGCGACTGTAAACAGAGTCATATTTTTCCTCGGTTCGGGATTAAAATCGGTGACTTGGGAAACCATTAATCTCCCAAGTGGAGACTCTGAATAATTAATAACTAAATCTTGTTTCGATTGTCCTTTAATTGGAAAAATTCCTTTACGTTTTTGCGGGTGTAGGTAAAAAAGGAGGTGTGACAGTTCTGGCGACTCTGCTGGGGAAACAAACCCAGAACTTCGGTTCTGGGTTCAGAATTCGAGCTCAGAATAATTGTTGTATTTGGTTATATCTGATTTTCCTGCATGTTTCATGCTTAATGTGCTTAATGTTTACCGCTTTGATATTACCTGAACTGTATATAAATTGTGCCGAAACCCTTCTCTTCTCACCTCCGGGGATGTGCTTACTGGTTGAGACTCCCTATTCTGTTAGTGTCAATAACTTGAAATAAGAAAGAGGCCGGACAAGTTACTAAGCCAGATGGCCTTTTGGTTCCCGGTACGTAGCCCCCTTCTCGACTCGAGTTGTCCACTCGGGTACACAGTCTAGAACACATACCCAGGTTTTGAACCTAGAATAACTTGACTTCATGCCGGATCCCTAGTAGGAGCTTTTATTTGCATCACGTGCATATGACTTAGGGGACTCAACACAGGGGTTGGGTTAATCTAGGATAGGTAACCGGAAATGAAATGACCACCATGATGCATTTTACGTGCACTTATTTGTCTCGGGCCCACATGCTGACCGGCTTTTGAACATCAAAAATTTTGTGAAATTGAGAAAAAGAGAGAAATAGCAGTGTAAAGAATTAATTGTTTAGTTTTAGAAAAATCGATGCCCAAATGCTGTTGAAACTCTGCCGAAATTTCGGGAAAAAAAATTAAAAATGAAAAAATAGAAATATTTTGTTTTTAATAGTTTGTTTTACTAAAAGCAAAGAAAAAGAAAGAGAGTCTTTATTTTAGTTTGGAAAAAATAGGTTATTTTTTGAAAATGAAAAAAAAAAGGAAAAGAGAGTCGTTATTTTGTCTTGTTTTCAAAAATAGAAAAGGAAAATAGTTTGAAATGCCAAAAAATGAAATGAAAAAAAAAGAGTCTTGTTTTAAAATAGTTCGTTAATTTGTCTGAACTATGCTGGTTTGATTCTCACCAAGTGTGAGATACGTAGGCAACCCTCATCGGGTCCAACCACCCCTTTTGCAAAATAGCCAAAAATACCAAAAATTTTAATTTTTTTCCAATAAGTTGGATGACGCCATTCTTGTTGAAAAACAAGCCGAATGTCCCCAAAAGGGCGCCGGAAGGCTGTTTTTACAAGAACGGCCACCCTGAGTCATTTTAAAATGGTTTGCGGGCACAGCCTTAAAATTTTCCTTTCGGAGGTGCTGAAAGGCTGTATTTGCAAAACTGATCTTTATTTTCTTAAAATAAATATTTTTGGAGGATAGCCACTTTTCATCTTTTAAGTCAAAATAAGTCATTATATGGCCAATTTTCTTTAAATAGTCATAGTTGACATTGGAGTCTTCTCAGTCTTACGCAGGCCTGTGGCGATGCCGAGTGATGCCCCGCGAGTCTTAGGATGTGAAGCTTTGATGCACTCTTGATCTAGTTTTTAATCATCGAGTCTGTATTTTGTTATTTTGAGTCTGCTTTTGTAGTTTCCCTTCAAGAATGCAATTTAAAAACAAAAACAAAAACAAAAACAAAACAATAAAATTTTGCATATAATTTGCAAGAACTACGCTCGGTCTAATTCATGATGGGTCATGATACGTAGGCAATCCACGTAGGATTCGACCATAACCAAAAGAAAAAGAACAAAAAAGGGAAAAAGAGGAAAAACCACAAAAAGGCAAAAAGAAAAGAAAAGAAAAGAGAGGAAAAACCACAAAAGGGCAAAAAGAAAAGAAAATAGCGGAAAAACAAGAAAGAAAGAAAAGAAAAATCAAGAAAGGAAGAAAATAGGAACAAGAGAAGACAAAGGCAAGAGTGAAAAGAAGAAAAAAAAGAGAAGAAAAACAAAGGAAGAGAAAGTTTGCAATTGGAAATAAGGAAAAAGCCGGGATGACGCATGTGCCCGATCAAAAGTTGTTGCCAATATGTTAAATGCCCTAACGCTAATGTGATATTTCATTTTTGTCGTGTCATTCCAGAAAGGTGGTTGGTTTGTGGTTTTAGCGTGGTAACTCATTTTTACAACACAAGGACAAAAGGCAATCGGCTTCCTGGAAACCCATTCCTACAACACCCGGTCGAATAAAGTGAACATGACAGGCCAAGAATCAGATATCAGTATTGTGGACCCGTCAAAAGAGGTAGAAGTGGTGGATGTCAAAGCAATGAGGGAAGAGATGTATAAGTTGAGGCAGCAGATGGCCGAGATGCATCAGGCCTGGGCTAAGGGTCAGCTGACGCCAGTTTATCATGTCAATCCAACATATCTCCCACCTTTGGCTCAGTCTCAGGAGCTTCCTCCTACGAATTCATCTGCAACTTTCCCTTTCTACCAACAGAGTCATGGCACCACCTCCTATCCTCCCCAAGCTCCACCACCCAAACAAAACCCTTCTCCACCAATCACCCCTGTATTTGTGGTGCCTCCATCTGCCACATTGCAAAGATCTTCTAGTGAGCCATTATTTCCAACTCATGATGGCCAGTACTACCCTCTTGAGCCTAACTTTAAAGCTCCTGAGCAATATTCTTACACCCCTCACTTCGAGCTCCCGGTGGAAACTGAAAAGCCGCTTAAAAACTCGTAGCATGAAGAGATGATTCGGAAAGTAAAAAGCCTGGAGCAGTCCTTCAGGAACATGAAAGGGTTGGGTGGCCAAGTCAGTGTGGCCTATAAAGATTTGTGTCTATTCCCGGATGTCTAGTTACCCGCAGGGTTCAAAATGCCAAAATTCAACCTATATGACGGTCATGGTGACCCGGTGGCCCACCTGAGGGGATTTTACAGCAAAATGAGAGGGGCCGGTGGGAAAGATGAATTACTGGTGGTGTACTTCAGTCAAAGTCTCAGTGGTGCCGCTTTGGAATGGTATACGCGGCAAGATCATGCCCGATGGTACACTTGGGATGATTTGGCCCAAGCATTTGTAGGTCATTTTCAATATAACCTCGAAATCATCCCAGATCGTCTTTCATTGACAAAAATTGAGAAGAAGCCGGGGGAGAGCTTAAGAGAGTACGGATTTCGATGGAGGGAACAGGCTGCAAGGGTCGATCCTCCAATGAAGGAAGGCGAAATGGTTGATTATTTTCTGCAGCCTTGGAGCCTACCTACTATGGTCACCTGGTGTCAGCAATGGGAAAATCTTTTAACGAGGTAGTGAAAATGGGAAGTATGGTTGAAGAGGGGCTCAAATCCAACAAAATCATGAGCTATTCGGCAATCAAGGCAACTACCCAGGCTATCCAGAGTGGAGGGGTACTGGGAAAGAAAAAGAAAGAAGATGTGGCGGTAGTTGACTCTAGAACTTGGTCCAAGGGCCTTTCACCCTATTACCCTCAACCTCGACCCCGTCCCCAGATCTACTCCCACAATCCACAGCACTATTACCCACCATGTGGTCCCCACTTCTCTATCCACCATGCCCACACATATCCTCAGTATCCTAGCCACGCGCCATGGCGTGCATCCACTCCACAAAAAGCTTACCCAACTCAAAACACTTACCCACTTCTAAGAGCCTACAGGAATCCCCCTGGAGCAGGTTTGCGAGTTAGCCAAAATTTTAAGCAAGAGAGGGCACAGAAGCAGGAAACTTTCACCCCCATCGGAGAGTCATATGTAGAATTGTTTGAGAAACTAAAGCATTATAACTTGATTGCACCAATCCCTCCAAATCAGGTGGACAAGCGTGCAAGAAGATTTGACCCTTCTAAAAGGTGTGAATACCATTCCAATGCTCAGGGGCACGATGTCGAAAGTTGTCGGGATTTGAAAAGAGAGATAGAAAGAATGATTCAGGAAGGGATAATTGCGGTCCAGGACAGTGGCACCCAGAACATTGAACATAATCCTTTACCTGCACATGACGGTGCACATTTTGTGGGGAAGATCCATGGCGACAGGGAGTATGAGAATCCTCTTGAAAACTTGTTGAATGAAGGTCCCAGTAATTTTGATGGGCAATCCAGTGGCTAAGGTGTCGAGTTTTGTGGTTGGAAAGGCACTCCATCTCTTGGTTAGCTAGAATGGGGTTTTGGTGGTTTATTTTGTTGTCATTTCTGTTGTCCAGATTATTCTCGGGGTTGTCATCCGGACATTGTGTTGTAACTCAAACCCTTCTATCTTTTCACTTTGCTTTGTTTAGTCATAATAGTTTGTTTAGTGCCGTCTAGGGTCGTTCAAGGACTGTAACTAGTTCAGTTTACTTGTTTCATTGTTTAAATCCTTTCACTGTCAGTCTAATGCAATTCTATAGTTCCTGCCATTTCTAGTCATTTTATTTAGTTCCCTTCTCCCTTTACAATTCTTTTATGCTGGTTCTAGTGACATGACATGCACGCATAATTCTCAGCCTCGTTTTAAAAGTCAGTTTAGTAATGAAGCAATAAAACAATGTTGAAGCTGTAAGGACATTCAAGGGAAATGAGTAAAGGCATTTTGAGATCACTTGGAGCCCAAATGAAGTGAAACTGGGAGGCAAATAGAACATAAAGAAATACTGTTGAAATGCATCATGCCGTATCGGTTTGAAGCCATACCCCAAGTCTACAGGGACTGTTCGTGGTACCGAGATTGTTATCCAATGGTGCTAAGTAATTGACAAATATAGAAGGCGAATATGTGAATCAATCAAAAGGTGTTATGTATGTTTTCCTCAGCTTGTTTAAACTGTGTAATTTGTACTTGGCATGTTTTGGAGATTGGAATGACGAAGGTATTTTCTTCTGCTATCCAAACACTTTATCCTTTGTTACCCCTTTGAGCCTCGGTTATTTTCTTGCATACCCCTCTTTCGGAATCAATAATAAAACTCGTAAGCTCGAGCAGGGAAAGTAAGTGGAGAAACAAGAGAAAAACAGTGAAAAAGAAAAGAAAAGAAAAATGAAAATAAAATAAAAGAAAAGAAAAGAAAGGAAGAGAACATAAAAAAAGGAAAGAAAAGAAAATAAAAGAGAAAAGGAAAAGAAAAGAAATGAAAAGAAAGAAAAAAGAAAAATGGAAGAAAGAAAGATCGCAACAAGAACGTAGTTTCTATGGCCTGAACTACGTTTGAATTTATCCCGAAAGGGTATGTAGGCAGACTCCCTCTGAGGTTCAGTCACACCAAAATAAAAGTCCAAAAGTCCCCAAGGAAGAAACTGGGGTAGAAGTTGTGGTTGTTGGGAGAAATCTAATTCCGAAAGTTATAATTTTGAACCCATGATAAAATTGTTTTGAGCCTTTAATACCCTTTATTTTTAACCCTATCCAAAAGCCCACATTACGGTCCAAAGAAAGACCTTTTGATCAATCTTTGAGAGGTGCCAAGTCAAGCGAACAAAGGTGAATCATATCAGGGGCAACACTCCAGTCCAAATTAAGGAAATGAAGAATGAGAGAGTCTGGTTGATGG
Organism: Nicotiana glauca; assembly: GCA_026770625.1. Lineage (NCBI taxonomy): Eukaryota > Viridiplantae > Streptophyta > Magnoliopsida > Solanales > Solanaceae > Nicotiana > Nicotiana glauca. The sequence continues at coordinate 126,583 of MU690710.1, forward strand.
AAACCCTCACGGGAACCCCAAGGCAATGGAAGTTGAGAGAAATAAAAATGAGAGAGTCTTATTGGTGAAAACCTTTGCAGGCACCATAAGGCGACGGTGAGAGAGAAAAACCAAAATAAGAGAGACTTGATGGTGAAAATCCTTCGGCCACTACAAGTCGACTAAGGACTGTGAATTAGATCAGATAAGCGGAGCATTGAAGACCAGATTCACGGTGAAAAGGTACAACAAAAGCCGAACATCAGATTTGCTACAACAGAGTAGGCTATTACATGTCAAGGTCGCTAGAGTCAGTATCCACATCGGATGGGTCACTCCTCTCTAGGTTTCTTGTTAGGAATTGTCTCTTTCCATTATCCTTTACTCTATTCCTCCCACCTTGTTTTACTCCCACTATCTGGGTCTATTGTTCAAAACAAGTGAGAAATGACTTCAAAATCTGCCACCAAGCTTTCCAATTAAACAAAACGGGACCTGGTGAGCACATAAAGGCATCAAGCCAGGAGAAAATAGTAGGCACACTGAGTTGGCCACAATCAACATGCTTTGGGATTCGTGTGAAATACAAGGGTCTGATTTAGGAACCACGCAACAGATGGAGGGTGTTTTGGTGAACGGATCAGAGATATTCTCCGTGCCAAAGGTAGCAAAGAAAGTGGTTAGTCAATAAACAAGCAAGATCTTCGAGTGGGAATTAGTTATCGTGACAAGTGAAGGAACAATAAACTCAAGGCCAAAGCCAGTGGTCAAGAAAAAACATCATATACACAAAGCAGGGACAATAGACATGCTACGGGACTCATATGAGACATGAGGATTGGGGATATGACCGTTCATGCAATGCAAGAAATGGAGGATGTCGGGCCACCTTCAAAGTTCAAGGCCACAAACCAACCACCACATTTTAAATTCACAAGTTTTATTTGTTTGAAACAGGAACAACGCAGTGTAAGAAAGTTGGAAGAAAAGAGAGGAAAAGAAAAAAGAAAAGGGAAGAAGAGGAGAGCCGACAAAAGGGAAGTTTCTCAAATCTTTGTCTTTGCCTGTCTTGTTAGTGTGCACAAAATGCTGCCATTGTTTTTCACATTTTTTCCTCCTAGGATAAAAGGCCTAGTTTGATGGATTTTTCTCTAAATAAAAATCTTAGTCTGATGAATCTTTCTCCTAAGATAGATGACCTAGTCTGATGAAATTTCTCCTAGGATCAACATCTTAGTCTGATGAATCTTTCTCCTAAGATAGCAAAACACCCTAGTCTGAGGAACCGCCTCCTGGGATCAGCATCTTAGTCTGATGAATCTTTCTCCTAAGATAGCGAAATGGAACTAGTCTGACGACCCTTCTCCTAGGATCCCAATCTTAGTCTGATGAATTGTTCTCCTAAGATAGTAAACCTAGTCTGATGAATCTTCTCCTAGGATCAGAATCTTAGTCTGATGAAACTTTCTCCTAAGATAACAAAATGGACCAAGTCTGATGAATTTTCTCCTAGGATAAACGTCTTAGTCGGATGAATCTTTATCCTAAGATAACCAAAGATAGAAAACCTAGTCTGAGGAACCGCCTCCTGAGATCAGCATCTTAGTCTGATGAATCTTTCTCCTAAGATAGCAAAATGGACCTAATCTGACGACCCTTCTCCTAGGATCCCAATCCTAGTCTGATGAATTTTTCTCCTAAGATAACAAAATGGACCTAGTCTGATGAATTTTCTCTAAGATAAACGTCCTAGTCTGATGAATCTTCTCCTAGAGTCAAAGATCTAGTCTGATGAATTTTCTCATGGGATAAAAATCTTAGTCAAATAGTTTTACTCACAAGGGACGCACATGCAAATCAAGTCTTTAGTTTTGCTCTCACCATCGCATCAATAGCTTAGGTAACAACTCAAAAGTCTGCCCAGCCACCAAACTAGGGCAGAAAATTTTCTTTGTTTGTCTATTTTGTTGCAGTCAGGAGCCCACCTGGAGAATAGGGGAATACTTTTCAAGTTCAGCAATCAGGAACCCACCTAGAGAACAAGGGAATACTTTTCAAGTTCAGTAGTCAGGAGCCCACCTGGAGAACAAGGGAATACTTTTCAAGTTTCAGCAGTCAGGCGCGCACCTGGAGAATAAGGGAAGTACAATTCAAAATTTTAACTTTTAATTTTTTATATTTGATAACATGTTGTACCCAGCCACCAAATTGGGGCAGAAAATTTTCTTTGTTTGTCTATTTTGTTGCAGTCAGGAGCCCACCTGGAGAACAAGGGAATACTTTTCAAGTTCAGCAATCAGGAGCCCACCTGGAGAACAAGGGAATACTTTTCAAGTTGAGCAATCAGGAGCCCACCTGGAGAACATGGGAATACTTTTCAAGTTCAGCAATCAGGAGCCCACCTGGAGAACATGGGAATACATTTCAAGTTTTAGCAGTCAGGCGCCCACCTGGAGAACAAGGGAAGTATAATTTAAATTTTAGCTTTTAATTTTTAACATTTGATAACATGATGTGCCCAGCCACCAAACTGGGGCAGAAATTTTCTTTGGTTGTCTATTTTATTGCAGTCAGGAGCCCACCTAGAGAACAAGGGAATACTTTTCAAGCATCGCCATCAGGAGTCCACCTGGAGAACAAGGGAATACTTTTCAAGCATCGCAGTCAGGAGCCCACCTGGAGAACAAGGGAGTACTTTTCAAGCGTCGGCAACCAAGAGCCCGCCTTGAGAATAGAGGCACATATTTCAAATTGCAGCAATTAAGCATCACTCGGAGGACGGGCAAGACATCTCCGATCACAATGCAAGGCAACAACAATAGAATTCCATAAGAAGAATACAAGATACAAGTTCAAGGCAACACAAGAGCAAGTTTGAAGACATAGATAGGATCTTTTGTAACTCATATATCATAGATTAGGCTAGCTTCTTTTGTTTTACCATGGTGTAATAAGGAGGTCAGCAAGCAGTAGCAGTAGCAACAGCAGTGAAATCACTGCTCCTGGTAGGCCCGGCTACCAAACTATCCCAAACTACACTGACCTGATTCCTGTTTAGCCCAGGATATGTAGGCAACCTCTGAAGCAAGGTACGATCAACCTTTTCAAAATGCTTCACACGGAATATGCGAACGGGCAAAAATCGCTCATTTCCGCTCACTTGTCTTTGCACGAAAACTCTTCGTGTTTCCGGGCAAAGAGGGGCAGCTGTGAGCACGTGATTTTTGCCCTAAGCGAATTATTCCAAAAGCTTTAAATAATTGATTTCTTTATTATTTTTACAATTTTTCCGAATTTTGTTGAATTTTGTGTTAATTGATTGCATGATAATTCATATTAAAAATACAAAATATGCATTTGTATTTAGGAATTTAATTTTATATTTTAGTATTCATTAGGTATTAATTTGTTTTAGAACAAAAATTAAAAATCGCAAAATAGTTTCTTTGCACTTTTAATTGTTGCATTTATCATTTAAATAGAATTTTAAGTAATTTTGGAAGGTAAATAGTTTAATTTCGAATTATATTAGGTTTGTTTTAATTTTTAGCATTTTATAAAATCAGAAAAGATAAAAATACAAAATATAAATAAAAATAAAATACAAAAAGCAAAAGAAATAAAAGAAAACAAGAAGAATAAATGAAAAGGAAATGAACTATTCAGCTATATTGGGCCAAATATTAGGCCTAATACTCCAGGCCCAGGTGAACGCCCAATCTGGTCCGGTCCCAAGAAGGACCAAACGACGTCGTTCCGTGTCCTTGAATCTGAGCCCCTCATTTCTCCAGATCCAACGGTCCATAACCTCTGGTGATTAATCATAAAAATGTCGGAAATTCTTTTAACCCTAAAAAATATTCCATCACCTTCCTTGTACAGTCTCTCCAGCCTCGCCAGAGCTTCGCCGCCGGCAAACAACTTTCATGCTAAAGGCTCCCAAATTGACACACGAGCTCCCCAGAACATCTTTTTCCCGTTCCCACCATTAGATCCCTCGAATCCTTCCCTAGCTCTTCGAATCTTCATCGAAAAGTTTTCCGGCGATGACGGAACCTATCCCAAATAATCCCAAATTTACACCGTAGAATCGCCATAACCTCCCCTATTGAACCCCCAAACCCCGTCCCTCAAATCCACCTAGAACCGTTCGAATATAGTTTTGAATTTTGCCGGCCAAAACCCTAACGAGTCCAAACTGCTCCAAATTGATGTTCCATAATCCCCTGACCTTCTTTGAGATAAATTCAATGTCGAAGACTCTCAAATCCAACTAAAAGATTGCCTAGTTTTAACCCGAAAAATAAGTGAGTTTCTTTGTCCAGTTCTGTCTTTGTTGCTTTTCTACTTTTCTCATGCTAATGTGAATTAATTCCATGATTTTGGCTTCATGATTAATTGATAACATAGGCCTGTTTTTCAATTTCGTCATTAGTTTATGTTAGTTTTATTCAAGCGCTTTAGGTCTAGTTTGGTCGTTCATGTCTCATTTCTAAATTGACTCTGTAATTGATCATTTCTAGGTTGAATTTTCTGTTTTGATTTCTGCCATTTCTGTTCCGATTTTGTGTTCTGATTATGAGTAGGGTTTCTAATTGTTTGCTCTGAGTTCTGATCTTAATGTGATTATCAGGTTAATTCTTAAGTCTTTAACTGATCTCGTTTAAGTTTTGTTGTTATTAGCTGGTTTTAATTAGTGTAGTTTAGTTTAGTTTAGTTTAGGTGAATCAATAATTGTTATCAATAATGCCTTAGTTCATTGCTTAGTTTAATTAGTTGTTATGATTAGTTAATTTGGTACAGCTGTAGTACAAGTCAGAAATAAGAGGTGAAAAACAGAAATAAAATAGGGGCTAAAGGGTAAAATAAAAATCTGAAATTCCCTCCAAATTATGTCAATAAAGGGCAGGCCCCTTTACTTGTTTGACAAGTTTTTTAGCCTCCAAAAACCCCCCAAAGCTCTCCTTCTAACCTCCAGTTCTGATTTTGAATTTCAAATATTCAAAACCCAAAAACAATATAAAACTTTCAAAAATCAAAAGAAAAAGTACTGCTTCTTTAAGATTCTAGGATAATTTCAGTTAATAGATAGTTATTCTCATTTACTGGTTTAGTACCAGACTGCTGGAGATCTAATTCATCTATTGAGTTGTTTTTCAAGTGACTTAAGGATTATTCAAGCTGATTTTGATCAAGTGTTGGTTTATTCAAGCTTGTTTTTTTTTTTTTGACTGGTTTAGTGATATTCAAGTTGTTTTGGCTGAGTTTTGTGTACAATTTGATGTGAAACTTTCCTGGTTCACTTGATATCATTCCTGGTTGATTCACTACTGATTTGGCTGCTGAGGGTTGTTATTGCTGCTGATTCTCTGATTTTTCTTTGCTGCAAATCCTCATTTGCTTACATTCTATTCTTCAGGTATACATTCTCAGCCTATGTTGGTGTAACTGCGCTGTTGAACATGAAATACAATTGAAGTTGAAATGAAAATTACCATCAGATCTATATGCTCTGGAGGTTGTTTAGTGTTTATTGTTAAATAGTTTAATCATTTAGATTATTAATTGTTGTTAGTAGACTAAGCTGGTATTGATTTAAGTAATAGACATATGGCGGTATAATTAGGATTTTTGTAGATTGATTTGGACTTGTGTTCTATGACTTGCATTGGACTGTTATGCTACAATAAGACTGTTTTAATTCATGGACTGTTTTGACATATGGCTGTATAATTAGGATTGTTTTAATGGTTGAATATGTTAATGAAATTCTGTTGAATGTAGGTTCGAATTAGGACTGTTTTGACATATGTTAATGTAAGTTCGAATGGTTGAATATGTTAATAAAAGCTCTGTTGTTAAACTCAATTCACGTTGTCATCCTGCTTTATACCTTTAATAGTATTCAGGGACTCACTGATAGTCAAATACTGAAGTAGGTAAAATAATCTGATTCTAAAAATGGAAATTCTAGGGATCAAGGTTTCCCAAAATTGAGTAAGCTAGTGTTGTTTTCTTTAATTACAAGCTGTGGAACACATTTTGCTAAACTTGAAGCATTTTCAGTAAATATTTGTTTGAATTGAATTGAATTTATTCTGGTGTAGCAGTTTGGGCTCAACAGTGCCTCAATGAGTGGCCCAGGATTGTTTCAAATATCATTGTTCATCTGGAGCCTGAGCCAAGATCTGTTTTGGGCCAATTTGCAGTGTTTCTGTGGTCTTAAATTATTTGGCCGGGCTGTAGTACGGAATTACCCAGCAGTCCAACAATAAAATTAATTAGGACTTCTTCTTTATTTAGAGTCAAATTAAATCAGAAAATTGTAGATTGCTTTAGGTTTGCCTTTTAATAAAATGAGAAGAACATCGCCAAATCAAATACAAATTGCGGGGCCCTCATTAATTACTTAATTCAAAAATACTTAGTATTCGGGACGGGCCGTTTAGCGAATTTCACGGCCTTCCCAAAAGATAACAACACATTAGTCGCTTTAGGCGCGCTTTTAATAATCTTACCTTCCTAAATATGGGTGCACATTTATGTGACCCAAATCTAAATCTCAACGAAGTCGAAATGTGTCAAAAAACCACGGGTGCACTGGTGCGACGTGGTTCGAGATGCATTTTCACGACGTTGCAATTCTTATTAAAAATAAATATATAATAAAAGCGGGATATTAGTAAAAGGAACGCATAGGTTAGAACATGTTTTTTAAATTAGATAAAATCAAATACAATAGTTGAGCGACCGTGCTAGAACCACGGAATCCGGGAGTGCCTAATCCCTTCTCTCGGATTAACAGAATTCCTTACCCGGATTTCTGGTTCGCGACTGTAAACAGAGTCATATTTTTCCTCGGTTTGGGATTAAAATTGGTGACTTGGGACACCATTAATCTCCCAAGTGGCGATCTGAATAATTAATAACGAAATCCCATTCTGATTGTCCTTTAATTGGAAAAACTCTTTTACGCTCTTGCGGGTGTAGGTGAAAAAGGAGGTGTGACATCCGAATGACCTGAAAATTTGCAGACATATCCAAAATCACCTAACGGAGCTACTGCAACTCTCAGAATTCTATTCTGACCCTCGGATCAAAATCTCACCTACCCACCGGAATTCACCAAAATTCAAACTTAGCCAATTCAAGCCTAATTCTACACCGGACCTCCAAATTCAATTCTGATTGTGCTCCTAAGTCACAAATCATCCCCCGAAGCTAACCGAATCATCAGAATTTCCATCCGATCCCTCTAACTAAATAGTCAACTTCCAGTTGACTTTCCAAAATAAGCTCCCCTTTAAGAGACTAAGTGTCTCATTTCCAACTAAAACCAATCAAATTCTATTATACCAACTCAAATACTGATATTGAATCATAGTGAAGAATAATATGGGGAAAATGGGGTGGTAACACATGTGACAACGGGCCGGGTCATCATACCAAGTTGGTATAATCTGAAATTGCCTAGAGATCGGTGGATTGATTTATTTGTGAATAGAGCTTTATATCAAGCCAGTTGTGTTCATTTCAGCGAGCGTTCCCTATGGAGGAACAGTCGAGGTGTTATTTTGTCATCAGCTATTCTAGGTAATGATATATTTCGCTGTATGAGTTGTGAGACAGCTTAGTACATTCTTATATGTTGAGGTTCCACGTTGCGATGGTGTTATGTGAGCAGGATGGCTCTTGAGATTTAGATCTTGTATCGCACCTCAGTTGTGCTTGAGTTTGTAGCCTATAGCGCTACGTGTTTTCTTAAGGATGGTATTATGCACTTAGCGTGCTTACGATCGAAATTCGATATTTTTATTGTAATGAGAAAATTTAGCTCGAAGTGCAATCTCTTTATGTGAGATCTATGTGTGGATCGGGTGGCACGCCGCCATGGGTACGTTATTTAGATCGGGTTGCGCGTCGCAACAGTGTGATGTCGAGTCTGGTCCTCTATATGTTATTTTCTTTGTGTGTTTCGCTTCCTATTTTATAAGGAAAGTCTGTAGTAGTGTGGGAGTCAGGTAATTCCTTCTAGAGCGATTTCCTATTTGTGTTGTGTTCGGATTTGTGGCCTATTGGCACATTCTGGTGTCATATGAGACTTATGATCGCATTCGGAGTGGCTTATTGCCTGAGCAATTCGTACTGGGTAAGATGAGATAGTGGGATTTAGGATCAGTGCAATCTGAATATATGAAGTATATTAAGGAGTGAAGATCATTATTTGGTTTAGAATGTGGTAATGTTTCTTGTCAGAAGTATAGACTCGATGATTGGTTGACTCGGCAGTCGATTATGAATTTTAACATCTCATCCATCGTGGCAGTATTGTAATAGTTAGAGTAAGACCTATGCAGGTCATGAGGTGCAATGGGAGCATCGGATTCGTGGAATTTTGATTAATTCAAACAAAAATGTTATTGTGGTCCTATGAGTAACGTGATGCAAAGTGTGAATTAAGCAGAGTTATGCAGTCATGTTTGAATACGGCGTATAGTGATTGATATGGTGATCGTATGTTAGACACAGGCCTGGCATAGAATTCCGGATGTTGGAATTGGGCTCTACGGCTTATTTTCTTGAATAAAGGGGAGTATCTTCAGAACTTATCGATCTAATGTGATCAACTGAGTTATCATAGTACGGGAAGTTGCATGAGGTGCTAAACAGTGATTTCAGACTACTCCAGTGTACTTCTCAGCACGTTCGAGGACGAACGTATGTTTAAGTGGGAGAGAATGTAACGACCTGACCGGTCGTTTTGAGCCCTAGTGCGTCGTTCAGAAGTCTGAGGCCATGAGTAGCTTCATTTCAGGTATTGTGACTTGTTCACTTGGTCGGAATTTAAATTCAAGAAGATCGGAGTTAAGTTTAAATGAAAATTCTCATTTGAGAAGCTTAAAGTTGAAAGAATGAACTAGGATTGGATTTTTGAGTAAACGACCTTGGAATCGGGATCTGAAGGTTCCAGCAGGTTCGTATGATGATATCAGACTTGGGCGTATGCCCGGTTCGGGTTTTGGATAACCCGGGAGCGTTTTGGTGCCTATTGTGGAAGTTAGCATTTTGGAAGAAATTTCTTAAGTTTGGTTTGAAGTGCATTTCAGCATTATCGATGTTCGTTCGGGATTCCTAGACTGGGAGTAGCTCCATATGGTGATTTTGGAGTTGGGAGCGCGATCGGAAGTGAATTCGGAGGTCCGTAGGTCATTTTGGAGTCATTTGGCTAAAGATAGAAGTTTGATAGTTTTTGAGAAGTTTGACCGAAAGTGGACTTTTTGATATCGGGGTCGGAATCCGATTCCGAAAGTTGGAGTAGGTTCGTAATGTCAAATATGACTTGTGTGCAAAATTTGAGGTCAATCAGACATGATTTGATAGGTTTAAACATCGAAAATAGAATTTGGAAAGTTCAAAGTTCATAAAGCTCGAATCGGGGAGTAATTCAAGGTTTTAGCGTTGTTTGATGTGCTTTGAAGCTTCAAGCAAGTCCGTAATGTGTTATGGGATTGGTTGGTATGATTGGTTGGGGTCCCGGGGCCTCAGGTGGATTCCGGGTGGTTAACGGATCGAAAAATGGATTTTTGGGAAGGCTGGTGTTGCTGGTTGCTGGTATTTCTGCTTCGGCGGAAATAGCACCGCAGAAGCGTCCTCGCAGAAGCGAGGAAGTAACCGTAGAAGCGGTTGGGAGCGAGGTGAGATGGGACCGCAGAAGCGGTTAGGAAACTGCAGAAGCGGTTGCGCTTAAGCAGAAATTAAAACGCAGGAGCGGTCCAGCCAAATATGGCCAGAACCGCAGAAGCGGCCCAAAACCGCAAAAGCGGTTTCCGCAGAAGCGGTAATGATACCGCAGAAGCGGAAATGTCTGAAGGCAGAAACTTGTTTTAAATCTGGGTTTTTGGTTCATTTCACCCTTTTTTCATGGCTTGGGGGTGATTTTTGGGAGGATTCAAGAGAGGTTCTTCATCAACAATGTTAAGGTAAGTTATTTCTACCTATTATGAGTTAAATATATGAATTATGTATGGATTTTAGTATGAACATGGGTAGAAAATTAAGGGTTAGAGGAAGACCTAGAAATATTGTGTTCTTGGAATTTAGCCATTATTTTGAGTATGAAATTAAGAGAAAATTGTATATTTGAGTTCCTAATGTCATGGGTAACCTTTATCTTCGAGAAATTTCGGATTCCGGGCACGTGGGCCCGAGGGCATTTTTGTCAACTTTTCGTTCGGGGTTAGGAATTGTTATAAATTGGGTTGTAAAGTATAATTGAGCATGTATTAACGGATTTATATGATCGTTGGCTAGTTTTGGAGTATTGTGTGTTGGTACAAGTCTTCGGAAGATTGTAATATGCCGGTTATGAATCTTCGGAGCGAGGTGAGTCTCCTTTCTAATCTTGTGAGGGGGAATTTACCTCATAGGTAAAATAATTGATTATGTGCTCCTATATGTGGGGGCTATGTACGCACGAGGTGACGAGAGTCTGTGCGTAGCTACTATTATGCTATTGTACGGGTAGTTAGGACCCATCAGCATGTTATACTTGGATTAATTATGAAACCATTGATGACTTGAATGGTTTAAATCACCTTTGATTAGTAAACGAATTTAAAAAGAGATTAAACATCATTTCCTGAATTGTTAAACGGATAATTGGCTTATTTGGATAATTATTCCCTGATAAAATTCTAATTTGTCTATCAGAGCAAGTATCTTATGTGTACCTGCGTCGCATGGATGATTCACGAGCAGGGTGATTGTTTATTTTATGTTAACCGCATCGCATGGATTATTCGCGGGGTAATAGATCACATTAAATTAATAAATGGATTTCTAAAAAAGACTTAAGATTTGTTTTCTCAAATTATTAAAGAGAATTGGCCTTTCTTGGATGATCGCTCCATGTTAACTTCTTGACTGAATGTCTGTCTGTGTGTGTTTATTTTGGAAGGGCCCGAACACCTTGGAAGATTAATAAATGCATCTATAGGCGCGCCGTCGACCCTAGGCAAGTGCACATTTATTTCTGTTGGATCGGGTCGTCGCCTCGGTATGATTTACGCATGCTTGTATTGCTGCCTGGACTTATTTAAGTTGTTACATGCCTCACTATGGCTCGAGATCAGTTTGTTAATAATGGAAAGAAATCTTGAAAATTTCCTATGAAGGAATTATGTGTTTACTTGTTTCCTATATCTGGATTAACATCATGTCTAAAAATATAAATCTATTGTTTAATATGTATATTAAGGATAAATAACCATTGGACTATTAGAGAGTGTTAGAGTTGACCATCTCGTCTCTACTCCTTCGGGATTAGGTAGGATACTCACTGAGTACACATTGATTATGTACTCATACTACACTTCTGTGCATTTTTGTTGCACAGGTATATACACCTCTAGCAGCTTGCTGAGCGTAGCAGCATGGATGACTTTGGGGACTAGGTGAGCTGCAATGTTCGAGACGACTCGCAGCTAGTATAGTTCCCTTCAGCATGTTTATTATTTATTCTCTGTCCACTGTATTTCGGACAGAGGTTGTATTTATTTTACTTATCAGTAGTCGCTCATGCACTTGTGACACCGGATTTCTGGGATGGCTTTCAGCAGAATTGTACTAATTGTTATCATTTAAATTTGAATTCAAGTAGTGAACTTTGATTTATGAAAATGGAAGAAAAAATCTTAGATTTTCAAAAGTATTAAAAGAGAAATTAACTGATAATTTAGTTGGCCAGCCTGACAAAGGTGTCCGCACCACCACAACCCTTAGTGAATTTTGGGTCATTACATAATTGGTAGACAAGAGCAAAAAAAAAAGGTAACAGATTAGGGATATAAAAGCTTTAGGCATTCGGTACTAAGATCGTTTGGAGTAGAGGTATATTCTTAATATAGTTCCAAAAATTGAAATCACAAAGTTTAATTTTTCTGACACTTTAATCATCCTTAGAGGTTTTGGTGAAATACTTAAAGCATTATAAGCTCTAAAATATTCCTGCGAGAGGCCTATGGATCTAGCAACTTATTGACTAGAGTATATGATGATGGAACCATATTATTAGGGACGCGGTTAGGAGTGACACAACTGACTTAGAATTAAGTTTAGTAAACTTTTTATGAACTGTATTCTTCTCGATAGTTGAAAGCGCAAACGATATAGGTACTTAAGAAATTAATTCAGATGATGGATATACTGACATGTGACACCGAACTTTATTAGCTGGCTAGGTATGTGATGCCTTAGGATTAGAGGCTTGTCTAGTGGTTGGTTAACCGTTTAAACAAAGCAATAATCTCACATACAAAGACTCTGACCTTGAACTTGCAAAAAAATGATTATTAAGAACTGGATGTGATTGACATGCAATTAAGAATTCATTTAAGAAGGTGGAGACTAGAAAATCTCGCAGTATGAATTCTTTTTATATTGGACCAAGGTTAGATAAATGACATCTTAAGATATTATAAGATCCTTTAGTAGCTGCTTCTGTTATGGAAGAATTTCGTATAGTTGAAACTTTATATTAATCTTACCAGATTCAAGTTGAGAGAGAGGATGCCCTATCTAGCCAAATTGTACTTGACCTTGTTGATTTTGACGTGCTTATAGGTATGATTGGTTATCATTTTAACACATTACCTTCTATTAGAATGTGAAGTTAGTTACATTGACATATCTAGTAAACCTAATTATAAAAATTAAAAATGAAAAGAAAGAATCATATACTTATATCCTAGTGATAGTTGAGGTTATATCATTTAAGATGGCTCTACAATAATTGAATAAGAATGGTTAGGGTCTCCTAACTTTCTTAAAGAGATCCATGAGAGTGAAACTTAGATTGAAAAATAATAGTATCATAGTGAGTGATTTTCTAATGTATCTGAGGATTTATCAGGACTACCTCCAATATGAGAAATAGACTTCGGTATTGATTTGACACCTGACACGTAAACCATATCATATGGCACGAACGAAGTTAAGAAAGCTAATGAACAATTGCGAGACCTACTAGATATGGGTTTTATCATATCGAGTGTTGTGCTATAGGGTACACTAATATTGTTTGGGGGAAAAAGGGATAAATCTTTAAGAATGTGCACCAACCACAAACAATTAAATAAGATAACAATACACAACAAATATCCCTTGTCTTGTATAGTTAACTTATTTGATCAGTTACAATGAGCCATTGATCTGTAGTCTAGTTATCATCGGCTTAGAATAAGAAAGGAAGATATTTTGATGTTGACCTATTGTACTAGGTACAAACATTATGAATTTCTTGTGATACCTTTTTGGACTAACCAATGATTCAGCTGCATTCATGGATTTAATTAATAATTTGTTAAAGTCATTTCTCATCGTATTTGTTGTTATGTTTATTGACGATGTTCTGGTATATTCTTATAGCCAGGGAGTGCATGAGGTTCACTTACGAAATATGTTGAAAAAACTTCATGAACATCGACTTAATGACAAGTTCTTCAATAAGCTAGACTCAGTGGTTACATAGGACACATAGTATCTAAGAAGGAAAAGATGGTAGATTCTAATAAGATAGAAGTATTTCATAAATGGCCAAGACCCATTTCTCCTACAGAGATTGCTTTTGGATAGACAAACTATTATAGGCATTTGTGTAGGATTTCTCTAGAATAGCACCACCACTCACCAAGTTAATATAGAAAATTGCTAAATTTCAATGGATGGAGGAATATACAACGAGATTCCAGAATCCCAAAGCATGTTTGACAATCATAGCAATGTTAGTCTTATTCTAAAGTGGGATTAGGATATTTTGTCATGCAACATGGTAGTGTGATAGCCTATGTTTCAAGTAAATTGAAGAAGCTCAAGTCGTATTATTCTACTCATGATTCGAAGACGGTCATAGTGGTATTCCTTTAAGATTTAAAGACACTATTTATATGAAGAGACATATGAGATTTATACCTAGCACAAGCGCCTGAAGTAGTTTTAAAACCAACAGAGATATTAATATTTAGCAATGCTGATGGTGGAAATTTTATTATTTTAGACTACTGAAGACATAATTTTATTATTTTGTATTATTCGAGAAAGATAAATATTATAGCTTTTGCAAAAAATAAATATGGGTGATTTCACGCATATAGCTGCTGTAAAGATACTTCTAGACAAAAATATGCATAGACTAGGGGGTACAGGTATATTCAATTTGGAAAAAAAAATCAAAGACATTATTGGTTATTGATCAAGCCTGATGTAAAGTGCATAAAGGCTAGCTAATACGAGGATGAACGATTATTTAATTACCAAGATTAGTTTCTAGCTAGTAAAAATAAGGATATGACTGTTAATAGCGAGGTTATTCTCCGACAAGAGAATTAATTATGTGTAGCAAACATATAAGGGTTGAGACTGGCTATTCCTGATGGAGATCACAACACTAGATATACTATATATCTAAGGTCTATAAGATGCACCATGACTATAAAAGAAAAAATTTAATTGGTTGGAAAAGAAAGAAAAAAAAAATAGTTAACTTTGTTTCTAATTATTTGACATTTCAGTGTGTTAAGGCAAGTACTTGCGACTCGCAGACCAACTACAACAACTCAAGATTTTGAAGTGGGAAACAATAGAATTACAATATATTATATGACTAAATTACTCAAATCATTAAAGATATTATTGTCGCACCCCCTTTTTTCCTCCTCGCAGAGAGAAGTCCGGGTTACGATATTCCATAGGGGTAATAACTCATTTCCTTTTGGGAATTTGGATTTTTGAAAAGTCGCCACCTAACGGATTATGGTGCATTAGGGAACCTAGAGCGATTAGCTCTTAGACTAATTTGCATTACTAGAGATTTAGGGTAAGAGCTCGAAATAATCTTGAGGGGAAGGTGTTAGGCACCTCTCTCGATCCACAACGGTGGGTCCTGGCCAAACTTATACTTATGAATTAGTCCTTTAAAAAAATAGTCTAAACACATACTTGAAAATAAAGACATGTTTTGGTCATTGTATACTCAAATAAGGAGACAAAAAAAGAAGGGATTTGAACAAGTTGCATATATAGAGAAAAAGTAAAGTTTAAACATCGGGAATTGGGAAAGAGGGGTCCTAGGTTGGCTAGCCTACAGGATCACCCCAAACAATGCCCGATAATCACTCCTCAATGAGGGGCTACACGTGACACTATCGCGTAGTCATCCTATCCTTACTACTCAATTTCCTCCCCTTGGTCACAGCCTAAAGTGTTCTAGCAACCGTGAAAATGTCCTATGCGTGCACTACCCATCCCTTCCTCGTGGCCCTGGAGGTATTTAGGACCTCTACTTGCAGTTCTAGACCATTCTAACTTACTTAAAGGAGAAAAGTCTAAGTGTCAACCAAAATAAGTAGGACTGCGCATAGAGAGGGAACAAGTAATGGCTCACATTTTTACCTGCACAAGGAGAACAAATAAATGCACGTCTCAGATAATTGTTTCAGGTATTTGATAAAACTTAGAACATGATATCTAGGTGAGCAGGAATTATACAGCATGAATTAGGGCCAAGTGTCAAAGACCTATTAGCTTGCCTACTGATTTTAAACTTGTGAATACGAGCAGTTTTAAAAAACAAAGCGCAATTTCATAGTTATAGAGTTTAATCACCCTATAGGCTTGCCTAAACGCATAACAGTGATGTCCTATGAGCATGATATCTATATTTATTAGCAAAACAGTGAACAGTTTTTAAACGAACAACTTGAGATCCTATAAACATGCTTTCTAGCTGCATTAATTTAAGCCAGTGTTTGAAAAACTCATGTCACGACCCCAGTTCACCCTCCATGAACATGTCGTGATAGCACCTAGTCCCTACGACTAGGTAAGCCTAACAATGCGGAAGATAACCATAATTGCAGAAAATAAATAAAATAAACTGAATTTGTAAAATAAAAATGGTGCCTAAGGTGCCGCTTGGCACATACCATAACAATTCTCGAAGCTAACAACATTTCCCAAAACCCGAAAACTCACAAATCACAAGCTAAAGGGATACATAAGAGGCTCTGACTCAAGAATATCTATACAAAGGATAAAATACTGAAAGAACTATACTTTTTACAGAAAGCTGGAAAGGGACTCCTCGGTCTGCGGACGTAGCAGATATACCTTGAAGTCTCTACCGATACGCCTCCTTCCAAGGCTGACAGAACTGAACGGGAGTACCTGTATCTGCACAACAAAAATGTGCAGAAGAGTAGCATGAGCACACCACGGCGGTGCCCAGTAAATATCAAGACTAACCTCGATAGAGTAGTGACGAGGAACAGTCATGACACCTACCGGTCAATAACAGTAAAAATCATAGGAACAATGGTAATGACATATGAATATGTAAAGAATACAATAAGGGTAAATACAATAATTATCAACAAGAATATAATAAACGATGATGCAAACAACGGTAAAATCACAACCAAAATCCTAAGGTCACGACACAGCAGAGAAAAGAAATAAGTAAATAATTCCTATCATACAATGATGTTCGCAAGGGCCTTATTCAACTCTTTCCACAATTTCACCGAGTCTCAGACAAACCACAACTCATATAATATCCAGCATCGGAAATCTAAAAATTGGCATCCTGTGCCCCATCAATCTCATGATCATACTGACGACCAACTGGCTCATCAGGGCCACTCCCTCAACTATAAGGAATAAACGAGGGCGTACCCCCACCCTTAGCAAAAATAGAAGGAATTCACCTCAAATGGGAGTGTTCAACTACGTGTATGCTTGTGCAAGTGTTCCTAGCAAAATTCTACTAGCTAGCGAACATGATAAAAAAAAAAAAAGAGAACGGACTGCGCATACGATATTTCCTCACAACTCCCAAGCGGTAGCACTCACAAAGGTAAACAACCCATAATCACAATATACAATATAAAATAAAAAGGAATGCCTCCACAGGCCGTCACAACTCTATCCAATCAATCCCCGACATAGCCCACCTTATTTCGCCACATGTGCAATAAATGATATAACAGGCACTGCCTTATTTCGCCACACGTGCATAACAATGTCCCACCTTATTCCGCCACATGTGCAACCCACATATAAGCATATAACATATCCCGCCTTATTACGTCGCATGTGCAAAATATCAATAACAACAATAGCACGGCAAAGACCTCGTGCATCACAATATCGACAACCGCACGGCAGAAACCTCGTGCATCATAATATCAACAACTGCACGGCAGAAACCTCGTGCATCACAATATCCACAACCGCACGGCAGAAACCTCGTGCATCACAATATCAACAATCGCACGGCAGAAACCTCGTGCATCACAATATCAACAATCGCACGGCAGAAACCTCGTGCATCACAATATCAACAACCGCACGGCAGAAACCTCTTGCATCACAATATCAACAATTTAACAGGGTGAAAAATCTAACAAGAATGATAAATGCAGCAGTGCAATAATGCAAATCAACGAAGCAATAATAACTACCAGGATAAAGCAGAAACACAGGGCAAACACCAATAAATCTCAATACCAATGAGGGTCTCCCAGGATACCGTCATGTAGCCCTCTCCTCAACTGTCCAGTGGAACTCCCGGGAATTGAACCCGAAGTCCATCACATTTAAATATCTAGGATCTCCCGGGAATCGAACCCGTAGTCCACCTTATCAATAGCAAGGGATCTTCCGAGATTTGAACCCGTAGTCCCAAAATAAAAGTACAGTCACAGCTAGAAACAAACCAAGGGATAAATATGAAAGACGGAGTAGCAGATAGAACTGTCCTAGCATGCTTCACATAGTACGATTAAACAACTTAGCAATTAGGCAATTACATCAGGTACACATGTTTTCCTAGTCTAACACAAGTAATAGGCTTCAAGTACAACTTTATATTCGGTGATTACAAGGATCTAAGAGCCTAAAGGATCACTTTACCACAAATAAATCCGAACACGCACTCGTCACCTCACGTGCAAGGAATACAATCAACAAAGAAGACTCAAATCCTAAGGGGAAGTCCCCCACACAAGGTTAGGCAAGATACTTACCTCAAACCGGCTAAAATCAACTAGCAACCACGTTCTTGCCACGAGTTCTCGACT
>MU690713.1:3565-23463 GCA_026770625.1 Nicotiana glauca
ACACATTCTTATTCGACGTTTTCGGATTTGGATTTGGGTTGCATGAAATGCACACCCGTATTAGGAAGGTAAGATTATTTAAAATCGCGCCTAAAGCAACTAACGTATTATTATCTTTTGGGAAGGCCGTGAAATTTGCTAAACAACCTATCCCGAATACTAAGTATTTTAGTAAGTAATTAATGAGGGCCCCGCAATTGTGTATTTTTTGATTTGGCGAGGCTCGTCTCATTTATTATTAAAGGCCAAACTAAAGCAACTAAGATTTTCTATTTATTATTTGTCTCTAATAAAAAGAAAAGTCCTAATTAATTAATATAATTGAAGCTATTATTTAAGAGCAATCAAGGAATCTGGGCCTCAAGTTCAAGTCCACACTTGAACAAAAGGAAAACCTCTTAATTCAAGCGTGCTACCTAACGAAAAGGCCCAAAACTCATGCTGCTAATTTAATCCCCGGATATTAATGTAAATTCGAGCCACCAGCATTTTTGGGCCCTGAAGATCAGCCCAGGGGTAAGAAAGTAATGCATCCTCTAAAAAAATAAACTCGCGTTGGGCCTTGGCATAAATATTCCAGGCCCAAATTTCCTTTGGACACGAAATTGCCAGGTTCTGGCCTGCACGAGTCTATAGGGAAGGATCGACTTTTACATAGATTTCTAATCACTGATTTGGATTCATATCCAATGAAAAGGAGAACTGATTTTAAATTCAAATATTGATTTCTGTCGGATAACTTCGAAACCCCTTATTATGTGAAGATGCAATTCATACCATTAACTAAACGTAATCAAGGTCAGAAGATGCCTGACTTATACTAATGAGCCTACAACACAGTTTAAACTCAATTACTAATCGGTAACTTAGAAAATCTGAATTAATTCAATCTACAACTGACCCGTGCTAATTACCTACAACAATTCGAGTGCACAGTTGTTAACCATAAAAAAAGATCTATAATCAGTTTCCCAAATTCATTCTATTTACTAACATTGAAAGTTAAACTAATTACTAAAATGAAATTATATTATGCTAATGAATGACAAATAGCTCGAGTAGTCCTGATTATACAAATAGTTCTACATAGCATCAGCAAACACTAGTTCAAATGAATGTTACCGCTAGGGATCAATGCTAGTAACGACTAGAACAATTTCAAGTGAAAAAACAAGTAGTATTTCTTCATCGTTTGATTCCAAGGGGAGTTCATACATTTGCTTCACATTTCCAGATCACTTAGGTGAAGGATATGTACCTGGCAGTTAGAATATAACAGAAGAAGAAGTGATCAGCAGCAATTAACAACAGGAATCAACAGCAGCAAAAGACCAGTTTAAAACCAGGAATGAACTCAACACACTTGAATTTAACCCAGTTGATGTTTCCCAACAAATCAGATATAAAACACTCAAAATAGCTTGAACAATCACCAAACAGAGTCGAAAACACACTCTGAAACCTTCACAACCAGAAATTAAGCTAGAAAATGCAAATCATTGACTAGAACTCGAAATTGACGTAAGGAGAACTAATGCAAAAGTAGTTTCTTTATTTTTCTATTGATTTTATGTTTGTTTTTGGATTTTTGGAAGAAATTTGGACCTAGAAGAAGAAATTAGAATCTGAAACATTAATTTACAGATCTGGAATTGGACAAATTTTTTTTTTTTTTGGAATTTTTGGGATTCAAAACTTTTTGAAATTTTCAGAGGGTCTCAGACTTCTGATTTAAGGCAGAAATTGCCTATTTATAGAGTAAGAATTTGGAGGGAAATTCAATTCAAATATTTTCAGATTGGTCCTCCCTTTTTGACTAGTTAAACAAGTTACTGCACTTTCTTTATTTAAACTTACACTAGAACCCATTCTAGAAGGTTCTAGTTGCATCTACCATGTTCTTACCCCTTTGAATTTCCTTTTCTACCCTCACTTCATTTTAACAATTGCTAAACTACCCATTTTTATCCCTCTATTACCCTTGAGATTGCATGATTATTACTATTAAACCATTTTTCTCTACCCAAAATACCCTCCCCTCTTTTGTTAATTACTGTTAACTCCTTTCGTTTCCCAAAATGCCTCTGAACTTGTTATTCAATGATTTTTATTTCAGTTTATCCTAATACTATGAATTAAACTCAAATCTTATTCTAGCTAAAGTTAACTAATAATTTACACAGCTATAACCAAACAAATTATGTCAACACTTAATGAATGAACCATTTAAACACTGACGAAGTCAAATTTCAAAACCTAATTATACTAATGAGTAATTAGCTACCAGAACCAAATTATGATTAACAAACTTAAAATATCAAAGCACGAAATTAAACAGCATGCAAAACAAAACAAAAAAATCAAACTAACTGAGTTCCTAGCTTCATTCAAATAAAATTACTAAACTAATTGACGAGCTGAAACTAATCAACAAATTAAAGCTAAACTAAAATCAGATAGGGGACGACTAAAAACAGAATTAAAAGAGTTTATTGATTTTCATATTACTAATTATTGATAACAAGAAAAATGAAACAAAAGAAATAAAACTTACTGATGTATTGAAAACTCTGGTCAACCATTTTTTGAAAGACTTTTTTGAGATTCTTGACCCGTAACATCCCCAACCATGTGTTTTCATAAGAAAACACGTGGTTAAGGATGTTATGGTCAAAAATCAATAAAGATTTGAGCTTGAGTTCTTGGCTGGAAAAACTCAGTTTTGGTTTTGATGAGTTCCAATGGGATTTGAGGGGGTTTGGTCATAGATTAGGGGTAAGGGAGGTTATGGGAGTGTGTGGTATGAATTTGGAATTTTTTGGATGAAGTGATGAACTAGCCGGAAAACATTCAAACTAATATTCGAAGCTTTCTGGGCAGATTCGAGGCATAGGACCATGGGGAAAGGAAAGAGGAGATTGGGGAGAATCTATGGTGTTATTTTGATGGTCGTTGGCATAAGTCACGTTCGCCGGCAGTAAGGTTCCGGCGAGACAAATTCGGATATTCGAAGAGATAGGGAGGTGTTTGAAGGAAAGGAAGTAAAGGGGTGGGAAGAGGAGATCATGACGGTTCTGTGGTAAAAATTTGGGGACGATTAGTATAAATGGTGTTTCTCGCCGGTAGGGTTCCGGCAGGATCAGAGGAATTTGTTGGCGGCTGAGGAAGACGAAGTGAAGAAGAAGATAAAAATGATTTTAGGTGTATGTATTGTTTGCTATATTAAACGACTATTGGTGATTCATGGCCGTTGGATTAGATGAATCAACGGTTCAGATCCTTTGGGACTTAAAATGATGCCGTCTAACTTTAATGATGATTTAATCTCATCCATTGGATTAACCAAATGAATGTCCAAGATTAACGCTTCCATACGCCGTCGTTTTATTTAATGAAGAGATCAATGTTGAACCGTTAGATTAATTTGTTTCAACGGCTTAGATCAGATGGTATCAAAATGCGGTCTTTTTATCCCAAGGCTAGGCAGACCGGGCAACACTTTGGGCCTGGGCGGGTATTTACCTGTTTTGGGCTAATATATTTGGTACAAATTTTGTATTAGCCCAATTTATTTATATTTGTATTGTATTATTTTTTTGTATTTTTTTTTCTATATTTCCTTTTTCCTTTGTATTCTTGTATTTTCTTTTTCTTTTATATTTTTGTATTTATTTTCTGATTCTATTAAATTGTTAAACCAATTATTTTCTAGAATTTAATTAACAAAATGCTATTTTTGATTTTCCATTAATTTGTTCCCAAAATGAATTGATACCAAACTTGTAAAATTGAACTCTTAATGCGTATGCATATATTTTTATGTATTATTATGCAACTAATTAACACAAAAATACCACAAATATTAACAAAATTTAAAAATTATTTTGTTTGGATTTTTAGGAATAATTTACTTAGGGCAAAAATCACGTGCTCACAGTACTTTCATCAGAATATACTATTTGTACTAATTATCTTTTCCTTTAATATTGATAATTATTATCACTAAGTGTACTATTCACTACTACTAATTTTCTTTTACTGTTTTCTTTTAGTGATGCTGTTATTGTAGGAATTAAGTTTAATTGTCTTTAAAAAAACTTTAATTTTCTTTACTTAAAAAAAATCACTTAATTTATGACCCGCTCTTCTACAAAAGAATTGGACATTACAATCCTGAAATTGAAAGATCTCTTTGATTACGCAGGAAAGAACAAACATCACCTTTTTAGAGCGTAGCTTGTAAAGGAATGAAAAATCAGAGAGTAGAATTTATCAATCCACCCGAAGTGCCACCACCAGTCCATTTGGAAGATCAATTTGATGAAGCGGCGCCAAGACCAGCAAATAGAATCATAAGGGATTATGCTAGGCCTGGCCGCTTCAACTGTGAATCTAGTGTCAGAAAACCCCCAGTAGCAGCCAACAACTTTGAAATTAGGACCAGCCTAATTCAAACAATTCAACAATCTTGTAACTTTACAGGAGATTCAAGTGAAGATCCACACAGTCATTTAATTAATTTTCTAGAACTTGTTGAAATTGTTAAGTATAATGGAGTTCCTCCTGAAGTAATCAAGTTAAGGCTATTTCCTTTTTCTTTAAAAGGAAATGCCAAGACATGGTTGCGAAGTTTACCTCAAGGGTCAATTACCACGTGGGACCAGATGAATCAGGAGCTTTTGAATAAATATTTTTCTCCTGCTAAAACAACAAAGTTAAGGCAAGAAATATCTAATTTCTTACAGACTGATACTGAGTCAGTTTATCAAGCTTGGAAAAGATTAAACGCAATGTTTAGAAAATTCCCTCACCGTGATATTCCTAAACACATGCAGTTATATATTTTTTATCACGGGTTAAAACCCTCTTCTAGAAATGTGATTGATGCAGCTACAGGAGTTTCTGTGATAGGAAAAACAACAGAAGAAGCAATGTAGTTATTGAACGAAATTTCTAAAAATGACATTCAATGGCCATCTGAGCGTGTAATCATCAAAAAGGCTGCTACGGTAAATCAAATTGATGTTTTAGACACACTAACACAACAGATTGTTTCTTTGGCACAAAAATTTGTATCTTTTCAGGTGAATACAAAATAATCAAGCTAGTCTGAGACTTGTGATATGTGTGGAGAAAACCAACTAAATCATAAATGCCAAGCAATCAATCAAAATGATGAACAGGTCAATGCAATCAGTTACAAGCAGTACCCATTTGGAAGTCCAATGGCACATAAACATCCTGAATTTCAATGAAGCAATTGACATGGTGCAGAGAACTCCCAGAGCTTCCAGAAGTAAGGTCCACCTGGTTACCAAAATCAAAACCATGAGCAATCAAATTTTAGACCTTATCAGCAAGCATCTCCATATCAACAAAGGCCTCAGCAAACACATCCAAGTCTTGATGACCTTTTTTACAAATACATTAAGGTCACTCATGAAAAAATGGAAAGCCAAAATTCAGCCTTTAAAAATTTGGAAATCCAGCTGAGCCAATTGGTGACTCTGGTGTCAAAAAAAATTCAAGGCCCCTTACCAACCAATAAGGAGAAAAACCCAAAGGAACACCTTAAGGCCATCACCTTAAGATAAGGTAAGGAGCTTGATGAACCCAATAAAGTCAGACAAGAAAAGAACCAGTCAAAACAACATATAAACAAGGGTAAAAATATTGAAACACCCTCTGAACCATTAGAAGATAAAGAAGTCAAGAAAAAAGAAGAGAAAAATATTGAAAAAATGATTCCTCTCCCCGTGACAATTCCTTTTCCACAAAAAATGAAAAGAGAAAAGCTTGATGGCTAATTTGCAATGTTTATAAAAATCTTGAAATAATTTATATTAATATTCCATTCACTGATGCTTTGATGCAAATGCCTTCATATGCTAAATTTTTAAAAGAAATTTTGTCAAGTAAAAAGAAATTGGAAGAAGTTTCTGTGGTAATGCTTATTGAAAAATATAGTGCTATACTTCAAAATAAGCTACCACAAAAACTTGGTGATCCTTGTACTTTTATAATCTCATGCACATTGGGAGGAGAATATTTTGAAAAAGCGCTCTGCGATTCTGGAGCTTCAATAAATTTGATGCCACTTTCTATCTTTATAAAATTGGATCTTGGTGAAATGAAGGACATAGGTGTTTCTCTTTAGTTTGCAAATCAAAGTACTAAGAAACCTAAGGGATTAATTAAAAATGTGTTTATAAGAGTAGATAAGTTTGTTTTCCTCGTAGATTTTATAGTACTTGAAATGAAAGAATGTCCCGATGAACCAATTATTTTGGGTAGACCATTTCTTGCTATAGTTAGAGAAATTATAGATGTCCACCAAGGATAGCTAATTCTAAGAGTTTATGAAGAAAGGGTCATTTTTAAAAAGCAAAAGATACTAAGATTTTCAGGAGATGAATCATCATCTTCATGTTTTTCAATTGACATGATTAGTTATTTTAAAGATGAATATAGAGATGATCAATTAACTCCAGACTCAATGGAAATATGGTTGGCCAAATCAGGCACCATACAAGATGATGATCCCATCATCAGAAGAGCAGCTGAAATATTGGAAAAAGATTCTGAGGATGAGGTGATGCAACCAGAAGAAGTTCAATAAAAAATTGAACTCAAAATTCTACGATCTCATTTGAAATATGCTTATCCTGAAAAAGAACAATGTCCAGTGATTATTTCATCTTCTTTGACTACAGAACAAGAAGAAAGGTTAATTAAATTCTTGAAAACACACAAAGGAGCCTTAGGGTGGACTATAGCAGATATCAAGGGGATTAGTCCAGCTGTTTGTACTCATAGAATCCTCATGGAGGATAGTTACAAGACAATAGTCCAACCCCAAAGGAAATTGAACCCAGGAATGCAAGAAGTGGTAAAAAGGAGATTGAAAAACTTTTGCCAGCAGGTATCATTTATCCTATTTTAGACAGTTCTTGGGTAAGTCCTATTCAGGTAGTGCCAAATAAAGGAGTGTGACGACCGGCCGGTCGTCTTAAGAATTAACACCCTGATCCCTTATTAACTGCTTTTCCCAAGTCTATTTATGCTAATTTGAATTGTCGGGATGTTCAGTTTTAAGTTTCGGAGAGTTTTGGGACACTTAGTCCCTAAATGAGAGCTTATGTATTGGAAAGTTACCCATAGTCAGAATAGTGTGAAGACGGACTCAGAATGGAAATCTAATGGTTCCTTTAGCTCTGTTAGGTGCTTTCGGGGTTGGAAGCATTTTTGGAATGTGTTTTGGAGGTCCGTAGCTGATTTAGGCTTGAAATGCCGAAGTTTGAATTTTTGAAGTTTCCGGTCCGATAGTGAGATTTTGATTCGAGGGTCGGAATGGAATTTCAGAAGTTGTTGTAGCTCCATCATGTCATTTGGGAAGTGTGTGTAAAACTTCAGTTCATATGGACAAGGTTTGGTTAGGTTTTTGTCGAAAGCGTATTTTGTTAGAATTTGAAGTTCTTAGGCTTAAAGAATTGATTAATTCGAGTTTCCGACATTGTTTTAGGTGGTTTAAGGATTGATACAAGATTGAATGATGTTACAGGATCTGTTCGTAGGTTTGGTTGAGGTCCCGTGGGCCTCGGGTGTGTTTCGGATGCTCAACGGGGGCATTTTGAGTTGGAAAAATATTGCAAATTTTGCCCAGGTCTGTTGCAGGCATTTTCTTCTTCGCGACCGCATCCCCTTTCTCGCATTCGCATAGAGTAAATTAGGAGGGGGCCAATTCCTTATTCGCAATCGTGTGAGTTGGTCTGTGATCGCATATCTCTGCCCCTTTTCCTTCTCCGCAATCGCAGTACCTCTTCTGCGTTCGCACATAACAAGTTGAGCCGGTGGCTCAGCGACCCAACCCCTTCTACGCGATCGCATGGCCACGTTCGGGATCGCGTAGGTCTGTTCCTTCTTCATCTTCAATCGCAGGCCTTAGGCTGCGTTTGCATAGACCAAATTTTGAACCTTTAAAATTTACCTTTCGCGATCGCATTAAACAAATACCTGGGCAGTTATAAACATTTCAAAATTTGAGGGTTAGCCATTTTTATCAAAATACAAGCTTGGGAGCTTGGATTTGGGAGAAATTTTAAGGGAAACGATTGGGTAACGATTCTCTACTCTCTTATGCTTAAAACCCAATAATCTAATCACGGATTCCTCATTAATTTTGGATTTTTGAATGAAAAATGGGTAAAACTTCATAGACCAAGTTATTGAGTTTTAAGTGGGTGTTTGAACTCCGATTTGAGAGATTTATGTATGGTTAGACTCGTGAGAGTACGAAGGTTCTGAAAATGTAAAATTTATCCGATTTCGAGGCATTGGCCTTAGGGGCATTTTGGTCATTTTACCTAAATTCGTGTCTTAGCTTTAAATTAACTAGTAGAATCAGTTGCTTGAGTTGTTATACACAATATGAAATTGAATTGAATAGATTTGGGCCATTTGGAGTTGGATACTCGTGGCAAGGCGTGGTTTCTAGTTGATTTTTGTGCTGGTTCGAGGTAAGTGGCTTGTCTAACCTTGTGTGGGGGGCCTTCCCCTTAGGATATGATATTTTGTAATTGAATGCTTTGTACGTGAGGTGACGAGCGCGTACTTGTGGTAATTGCTGAAAATTCAATTTTACTTTAAATATTTAGACTTACTTTCTTTCTTACCTTCTTTATTCTACTTGCAATTATAGCCTATGTTAGTTTAGAAAAGCTTGCCTAGTTGACCTAAATTACCTATTTGCTTAAGTTACTTTGATTGTAATACGTGAAGCATGTTAGGCTAGAACTACCTGTTGACTTGTATTTTTGCACTCTATTTTTGAATATCTTCTTGTTGTGGCTGTGTATTTACATTGGGACTACGGATGTGGGATTTTGGTAGCTCTCCCCGCCTTGTTTGTTTACTTTGGGACTGCGGGTTAGATTTCCGATAGATCCCCCTGCATATTTACTTTGGGACTGCGGGTTCGATTCCCGATAGATACCTCTGCACATTGATAGCTGGACTATGGGACGGTATCCCGGGAGACCCTTCGGATATACACATATCATTGACTATGGGATGGTATCCCCAGAGATCTGCTGAACGGTTGAGAAAAGGACTGCAGGAAGGTATCCTAGGAGATCCTCATTGTTACCATTGGTATTGAGCTGTACATATTCTACTCCATTCTTTGTGTATTTGTTATTGCCTTGTTTAACCTGTCTTATTTCACTGCTGTATTCATTATTACTTCCTGTTTTCATACTATTAATTCATATTATATTGTTTAACCTCAATAGGGCCCTAACCTTTCTCGTCACTACCCGACCGAGGTTAGGCTTGGCACGTATTGAGTACTGCTGTGGTGTACTCATGCCTCTTCTGCGCATGTTTTTCATGTGCAGATCCAGGTACTTCTTCTCAGTCCTATCATTCTTGAGGGAGGCGACTATTCAGAGACTTCGAGATATACCTGCCACGTCCGCAGGCCGAGGAGACCCTTTTCATTCCTACTTTAGTATTTTAGCCCTTCTATACCTTCTGATCTTGATAGACAAATTCTGGAGTTAGAGCTATGTAGTATTTCTTATTTTAGTTTGTGATTCGTGGGTTTCCGAGTTTTGGGGTGATATTGTAGACTTCCACATTATTGAGTTGTATATGCCGAGCGGCATTTATATACAATTTTTTTCTTTTAGTTGTTCAGTTTTAATTAATTATTCCGCAAGTTATGTTATTTTTTGCATTATTAGGCTTACCTAGTTATAGAGACTAGGTGCCATCACGACATGTTCACGGAGGGCGAACTTGGGTCTTCACAAGGAGGTATGATAGTTATTAAAATAAAAATATTAAACTCATACTTACTAGTACAGTCACAGAATGGAGAGTCTGTATTGATTACAGACGTCTCAATAATGCTACTAGAAAATAACATTTTCCTTTGCCATTTATTGATCAAATGTTGGAAAGAATTGCAGGATATGGGTTTTATTGTTTTCTTGATGGCTATTCAGGGTATAACCAGATACCAATTGCGCTAGAAGATCAAGATAAAACAACATTCACATGTCCACAATGAACATATGCTTATAGGAGAATGCCATTTGGTTTGTGCAACGCCCCTGCTACATTTCAGCATTGCATGTCAGCAATTTTCTCTGACATGACCGAGAAATTTCTCGAGATTTTTAGGGATGATTTTACACTATTTGGAAAAACATTTGAGGATTGTCTTTATCACTTGACTTTAGTTCTTAAGAGATGTGAAGAGACAAACTTGATTGTTAATTGGGAAAATGTCATTTTATGGTTACTGAGGGAGTTGTTTTAGGACATAAAATCACTGCTAAAGGAATAGAAGTTGATAAGGCTAAAATTGATCCTATAGCAGGATTACCCTATCCCACAAATGTTAAAGGCATTAGAAGTTTTCTAGGTCATGCAAGTTTTTACAGACGGTTCATAAAAGATTTTTCAAAAATGTCAAAACCGCTGACTAATCTCTTGATGAAATATACTAAGTTTAATTTTTTAGGTGATTTCCTAGATGCATTTGAGACCCTTAAGAAAAAGCTATCAACTGCCCCTGTAGTTGTGGTCCCTGACTGGAATCAACCTTTTGAGGTTATGTGTGATGCTAGTGATATAGCAGTAGGAGCTGTTTTAGGCCAGAGAAAGAATAAGATTTTCTGTCCCATTTACTATGCTAGTAGAACAATGAATGAGGCTTAACTTAATTATGCCAAAACAGAGAAAGAGTTACTAGCAGTAGTATTTTCATTTGATAAATTTCGTCCATATTTGATAGGAACTAATGTCATGATTTTCAATGATCATGCAGTTTTGTAATACATCTTACCAAAGAAAGATGCTAGACCTTGATTGTTAAGATGGATTTTACTTCTGCAAGAATTTGACCTTGAGATAAAAGATAAAAAAGGAACAGAGAATCAGGTAGCTGATCATTTGTCTAGATTGGAACATCCTCCCCTTGAGTTTAGTGAGATAAAGGAAGAATTTTCTGATGAACATATTTTTTCAATCGACTCAGTAATTACTCAAACACCCTGGTTTGCAGATATTGCAAACTACTTGGTTGGAAAGTGGACATCCCAAGATCTCTCATACCAACAAAGGAAAAAACTTATTGTCACAACCCAATTCCCAAATCCGATCGTGATGGCGCCTCTCGTGAAGACAAGGCCATCCAAAGAACAACAATACCTATTTTAACAGTTACTTAGCATGAATAAATCTTAATCATAGATAATATAATCATAAGTGCGGAAGAAAAATGATAGAACAAAGAAACCATCCCGACTCAGCCCGAAATCGGGGTGTCACAAATCACGAGCATCTATAAGAATGAAATCTCCACTTTACAGTCTAGAAATACACTAAACAAAAATAATGAATAACATAGAAAGACGGTAGTGCTGCAAACGCTGGCAGTCACCTCGCTAAAACCTCTACAACTCTGCCTTCACGCAGCCAATACCCGCTTCCGGGTGAACAAATACCCGTAACTGCACGCGAGGTGCATGGAGTAAAGTGAGTACTCCAACTTAGTGAGTAATAAAGATAAATAATAAAAAAGCAGCAAGAAATCATGGAAAGCAGCCAACATGCTGCATAGAAGCTGGGTACAATTTTTCTGAGAAAAAACAGTGAAATCTGTGATATCTTTATAAATACCTTGGCTCAGTTCAAATCTCTTTTGAAAATGGTCTTTTCAATAATTAAGAAATCGATTTCAAAACAATTAGTGCTGGTAAGCACAGAAAAATCTGCCCCCCGAGCACAATTACCACAGTATAACAAGTAAAAAGAAAAATAAATATGCAAAATGAGCACAACAAAGTTCGCCCCTCGGGCACATCTCAAATAGTACCAGCCCCTCGGGCTCAATATCAATCGCTCAGAAAAGTATCAGCCCCTCGGGCACAGTATCACATCACTCAGTACAACATCAGCCCCTCGAGCTCAGTATCAGTGATACAGTACAACGTCAGCCCCTCGGGCTCACTCTCAAATCACATGGGTACCCGCGCTCACTGTGGGGGTGCAGACTCCAGAGGTGCTCTTATAGCCCAAGCGCTATATCATCATAAGGCCTGAAAGCCTATACAAATCAACATGAGGCCTGAAAGCATCCTCACAATAAACTTCAAGGCCTGAAAGCCTCCTCACAATACACTCGAGGCCTGAAAGCCTCCTCACAATACACTCGAGGCCTGAAAGCCTCCTCACAATACACTCGAGGCCTGAAATCCTCCTCACAATACACTCGAGGCCTGAAAGCATCCTCATATCACTCAACATATCCTCACATATTGCCCTCGGCCTCAATCTGTCTAAAAATAATCATAAGCTCCTCGAGCATCAGTAAAACAATAATGCTCAGCTCAAACAATAGTTCAAATATCAGTTAAAACTCAAGGTTGAGTAAAAATATGGTTGAGTACATGAAATAGTGTAATTCAATTGGACTGAGTTCAAATAACATTTCAAATGGTGAGGAAATAGTGATAAAAATTCCAGAAGGGGTTCAAATAATTGGCACGAAGCCCAAATATGGCAATCAGCCCAAATCATGATAATATCAAATAAGTTTCAGCCAAATACGCGGTAAGATCAACAACCA
Source organism: Nicotiana glauca (assembly GCA_026770625.1). Classification (NCBI taxonomy): domain Eukaryota; kingdom Viridiplantae; phylum Streptophyta; class Magnoliopsida; order Solanales; family Solanaceae; genus Nicotiana; species Nicotiana glauca. The sequence goes on from MU690713.1 coordinate 16,203, forward strand.
GTGCGGACCAAGTCACATTCCCCAACGGTGCTCTACCCTACGCTCGCAATCCGGGGTGCAAGTCACCTCAATATAGCACTACGGTGTGCAAATCTGGGGTTTCAAACCCTCAGGATATCATTTACAATAATTACTCACCTATAACGAGCCCAAAGTCTAGCTCTCTATGACCTTGCCACTCGAATCAACCACCTCGCGCATCAAATCTGACCAAAACCATAACGAATACGTCACAATATGCCAAAGGAATAATACCCAATCGAAAAGACTCAAAAAATATCGAAAATCACAAAGTTGGCAAAACCCGAGCCCCGGGTCCACTTCTTGAAAAATCAAAAAATTCACATCACCGGATTCCTCATCTTGCCACGAGTCCATACATGTTGCATTTGCCAAAATCAGAGTCCATTTGACCCTCTAAATTCCATTTTAAATTACGAAATTCCCAAGACCTAGCTTTACCCCCTTTTGATGAATTTCAACCAATTTCCATGTTAAATCTACCATAATTTCATGTGTTTAGGCCAAGGAACTTACCTCCAATCACACCCAATTGAAATCTCCCTTCAATTCCGTCCAAGAGCTCTCAAGCTAGCTTAAAAATGGTGAAAATAATACCTAGCTCGCGGAGGAAATATTTATAATTGCACTTTCGCTTTTGGGGTCCCCTTCCCGCTTCTACTGGACTGCTTCCGCATCTTTTCTCCCGTTTCTGCGAAAATTCAAATAGAGGCCAGGATCGCTTCTGCGGTCCTCAAGTCACTTCTGCAACACCGCTCCTGCACATTTCTTCCCGCTTCTGCGAAAACAGGCCAAGTCCCAGGCCCTCAGCATCTGCGGCTCCAACCATCGCTTAAGCGTGTCCGCTTCTGCGGTCCAAGACTCGCAGAAGCGAAAATACCTGTTGCAGCAGGCTTCAGCATCATGCAAATTCCAAAACTTTCCGTTTAATCATCCGAGCTCACCCCGAGGCCCCCAGGACCTAAACCAAAAACACCAACATATCCCAAATTATCATTCAAACTTGTTCCAATCATCAAAACACGTCGAACAACGCTAAAACCACCAAATCACATCGGACTCAAGCCTAAGTTCTTCAAAAACTTCCGAAACATGCATTTGACCAAAAACCCAACCAAATCAGCTCCTAATAACCTGAAATTTTGCACATACATCAAAAATCACCTAACGAAGATACTGCAACTCTCGAAATTCTATTCCGACCCTCGGATAAAAATCTCACCCATCAACTGGAATTTTCCTAAATACTAACTTCGCCAATTCAAGCCTAATTCTACACCGGACCTCTAAAATCAATTACGATCACACTCCTAAGTCACAAATCACTTCCCGAAGCTAACTAAATCATCGAAAATCACATCCAAGCCTTCTAACTCATAAGTCAATGTCCGATTGACTTTTCAAACTTAAGCCTTCTTAAAAGTGACTAAGTGTCTCATTTTCTACCAAAACCAATCCAAATCAACTAGAACACACCCAATACTGTTAATGAAACATGAAGAAGCATAAAATGAGGGAAACGGAGTGGTAACTCATGAGACGATGGGTCGGGTTGTTACATCCTCCCCAACTTAAACCAACACTCATCCTCGAGTGTACCCAGAGTTGTCCTAGAAGCCAACCAACAGCTGAATAACCTTACCAAGCATATACCCGGGGGTGATCCCACGTCACCCTATCTCATATAGGTCCAATAACATACTTTAATTGAAATTACACAATCCAGTCTAGCCCATATATCATATAACTACCTTTTTCTCTTCTGACACCATCAATACAATCAAAACCTCACACCTATACTTGAATAGTCTCGAATCAGCTGTAATAACCCATACCTGCAACCTCAGGTGAAATAATATGATATACCACAAAATCCAACACTCGAAACGTTAACCTCTACTCACAGCTGTTACCCACAACAACCAAATACCGATAGAAACCTCTTATTAGCTAAAGTCTTATTCCAACACCTTCATATACTGCCAACGATAAATGAAACGTGCAGCAAACCGTAACCATTTCTCAGATCAACAGTTCATGAAGCCACTTCCCTTTTGACTAATACCACAATAGATTTCCAAGTCGAACCTTGATATTATCCTCCCAACAAGCTGAAATCAAATCTTTTCGTATTCACTAATGACCCCATCGATTACCTCGAATCCAACACACCACTCTAGTGATATGACACCTCAATACTAGCCTAAGCCACAACTTGCAAAATACACGTACCAATAAGAAACGGTCTGAACATACTCAAATCATGAGAAATGACTCAAACGAAAGAGTTGTACCTCAAGCTCATCCGTACCATCACAACACAAGGCTGAGACCCCGTCTCACATCAAAGAAATTGAACACCTGAATCTACCCCGAAAGGTCATATCTCCATGTGGCATTGCCACAATGCGCGATCCTATCCAAACACTGTTACACATGAAACGCCTCAAGTCAGTATGCTCAAAATTGATAGTCACAAACAATTTGATGTCCGGAACCCCAGAAATTCATTACACCTGTGAGCACGTGATTTTTGCCCTAAGAAAATTATTCCAAAAGTTTCAAATAAAATGATTTTACAATTTCAGGAAATTTGCTGCATTTTTGTGTTAATTGGTTGCATAATAACTCGTATTAAAAATATACAAAAAATATGCATGAGTATTAGGAATTTAATTTTACAAATTTGGTATTAATACATTTTAAGAACAAATTAAAGAAAAATCAAAATAGCATTATTATGTTTTAATTGAAATACCATAAAAAATGGAAATTAATTAGCAAAATAAAAAAAATAAAAAAAAAGAGAGAGAAAAGAAAATACAAAAAGAATTAAATAAATATAAAAGGAAAATACAAGATACAAAAAGAAATACAAGTTAAAACAAATACAAATATACATAAAATTGGGCTGATGGCCCAAAAATTAAAAAAAACAATTGACCCAGTCCCAAATTCTACCCGGTCAAGCCCCAGCCTTAGAACCAAACGACACCGTTTTGAGAAATAGATCTGAACCATTGATCAGTTTAATCCAACGGACCAAGTTTGAGGCCATTTAAAAGAAACAACACCGTTCCAGTTTCAAAAGATCTGAACCGTTGAGATCATTTGATCAAATGGTCATAACAATTGGCTTCATTAAAGAGAGACGGCGCCGTTTCAGCGCCCCTTCAATCCTGGCCCTCAATTTCCTGTAATCCAACGGTCACTGTTAGTCGATACATTACATATGAATGTCTGAATATTCAAGCCTTAGACAAAACATATATCTTCTTCCTCGTACACTCTCTGTATATTTGCCGGAACCACCGCCGGCGGCAAACGCCACCATGGCCAATCCATCCCAAATTCACACCCCTACACCGCCTCAACACCCCTGTCACGAATCCACCACTCTCATAGCTCAAATCCCATCAGATTTGTACAAATAACCCAAACCCTAGCCGCCGCCGGCAAACGCCGGTCACTCCTTTCAAGCCCAAATTAACACCATAAATTCTCCTCAGCCTCCTCATCCTAAATACCTAGGTCCCTTCCCTCGAATATGGCTGAAACGCTTCGAATATCATTTTTAAAATTTTCCGGCGAACACCACCTGCGCCAATAGCCACCAAAATAACATCATGGACTCCTCTTCTCCTCCTCTATCCTAATTTGCCAAGCTTTTCCTTCGAATCTGGCTGGAATTCGTCAAATTTCAAGCCAAAGTTTTTCGGCAAAAAATCCCTAACCTTAATTCTTGAGGATACCTGATCGTAATATCCCTAATGGCATGTTTTCAACGAAAACATACCATTCGGGATGTTACGGATCATGAATCCTGGAGAATTCAAGCATCATTGGTCACCAAAAGAGTTCAAACGATACTTTGAGTGGTCGAGTTTGGGTATAATGGGACTGGCCTAAGTGCTCTTTCATCAGTAAGTTTTCTTAATGTTCTGACAAATCTAATAATTCTTTCTTTCTTCTTCCCGTTCAAACTGCTTGATTCTTTGAGGCTTTGTTTGTAATTGATTTCCGACTGCACGTTTGTATATAATTTGAGTCCAGCTTCATAGCATCTCACCTCTGCAATTGCTTAAATGCTAAAGTCAATTTTTCTTTAAATGGTAGTTGAATCATTCGTTAGGAAGTTTTAATTGTCTGCTCTTTTAGTTTGGTCTCGATTGTTTCCTGTTAGCTTGATAATAATTTACATCCAAGTAGGTGAGAATTAATTGAGGTTTTTGATTGGTTAATCTCATAAAATTCAGGTTTATTTCTTCAATTTAAGTTTGTTAGTTCGTTGTTTGCTTCGTTTCTGAAGTTCTGCAAAGTATCTGGATTATCAGTCTTGGTTCAATTAGTTTTGCCTTAGTTTATTCACATGAATTAGATTTAGGAATGGTTTGAACTTGTTTCTAGTTAGTGCTTTGTTGTTTTGTTTAAATACTTAGGGCCTGATTGGTTATAGTTGTTAGTAAAATATTATTAGTTAAAGTTTATCAATTTTAGGATTTTTAACAAAGTCAAATTGGACAAAGATCAAATGGGAGGGGGCTGCAGTAATTTTAAGAGTTGACAAGGGTAGTTTGGGTATGGAAAAGGGCAGAATTAACAGATTTGGTAAATATTAAAATGGGTAAGGGTAGTATAGGATTTGTAAAGGGTATAGAAGGTTCTAGAATAGGCTTTAGTGTAGAGGCCAAGGCAATGAGGGTAGTTACTTATATTGTAAGTCAGAAAATAAGGGGTAAAAGTTGAAAATAGGGAATGATTAAAAAAAACAAAAATCAGATTGCTCACCTCTTGGGTGCCTATAAAAGGGCACTCAAATACCTTGGGGAGGGGTCTTCCTTTCAGCCATAAAATTCCCCCTTCATTAGTTTCATTTCCATATCTGAAATAGGATTCAAAACCAAAGGAAATGCAGTAAAAAAAAAACACCAGCACTGTTGCACTGAGCATTTTGGTTCAATTTCAGAGTTTATCTAGATATTCGTGGTTTTCTATTTGGTTTCAAGTGTTGGAGTTCTGCTGAGGTTTATCAGTCAATTTTGGGTTAATTCGGATTCAAATTTTGAGCTATTTGGGTGATTCTGGGTTTAGTTACGTGGATCTATTCGATTTCAAAACATTCTCAGATTCTATACTCGTTTTTGGTTTCAAGCTTAGCATAACTTTGGGCTGTTGAATTACTTTTGGACTGCTGTTGATTGCCATCTGCCGTGCTAACCTCATTTTCCCTCTTATTTTGCAATATATCCAGGTACCTTCCCTTGCATTCCTTTAATTTAACCTAGAACTGAAGCTGAAATGAAAGATGGATACCAGAATTATGCACATTTGAATGTTGTTTGATGCCTGCTATTATACTTACGCTTGGATGTGATTCATATTAGCTACTGTTTTTGTATTACATGAGTAATAGACATGATTGGACTGTAATAAGCAACTATTATACTCATGTTTACGTCTGATTGGTTCACAAATGTGAAGTGGCTGTATTGTTGTTTCTGATTCATCATAACAATTGATATTAGTGTGGTTGGCTTGTTCAGTTTTAAGAGGTAGCTTTAGAATAGACGATTAATTACTGCCAGTAATCTCATTAAAATCAGAGCACCAGATAGTTGGGTTATGTCAAAATAATTTGGATTCAGAAGTTATTAACAATGCTTCAGTTTAGTTAGTACCTATTAGGATTAAACATTATTCTATTAAAAAAATCAAACCAAAAACGTGAATGAGGTTGTGTGATGGTCATCAGATTTGGATATAGATAAAGTTTGTAGTTCAAATAATTATATGTCTCCACCACTGTTAGTTGATCAATACACTTATAAGTTTCAGAATAATTGTGGGGGCGTGTCTAACAATAAAATTGTCCGGCTCTTGGGTTCGATCTAGGGGATCCTTCAAGTTTGGCTGCATTGGGCCAGTATCCAGGCCCAAATTAATAAGACATTGTTCCTTTTGAATTTATTCATTATTTTCCCAAAAGCCTAATATCTATGTTGGCTAAAATGGCGATTGAATGGTTAATGGGTAAATGGTCAGTTGTGGGTTTTGAGTTAGGTACCGGGTCCAAGCTAAAAGGTCCATCATTTTGTTTGGGCCCGGACTTGAACCTAAAAACCCGAATTCTAATAATCAATTAGGATCTTCTCTTTTCTTTTAGAGACAAAACAAAAATTAGAAAATATAGCTACCTTTAGGTTTATCCTTTTTTAAAATAAAATGAGATGAGCCTTGCCCAATAAAAATGCAAAAATTGCGGGGCCCTCAATAATTTGCTATATGAAAACATTTAGACTTGGAAGGATCGTTTAGTAAATTTCAAGGTCTTTCCCGAAGTTAATAAATGCGTAAATGCTTTAGGCGCAAATAATAATAATATTACCTTCTCAAATACGGGTGCACATTTATGTGACCCAAATCCAAAATCTCAACGAAGTCGAAATGTGTTAAAAGTCGCGGGCGTACTGGTACGGTGTGGTTCGAGATACATTTTCACGACGTTGCAATTCATGTAAAATTCAACAATAAAGCGGATTATAATAAAAGCACATGAAAAAATGGAATATATATGAAAAATCAGATAAAACGAATACAACAGTTGAGCGACCGTGCTGAAACCACAGAATCCGGGAATGCCTGACACCTTCTCCCGGGTTAACAGAATTCCTTATCCGGATATCTGGTTCGCGGACTGTTAACAGAGTCAAACTTTCCTCGGTTCGGGATTCAACCGGTGACTTGGGACACCATTAATCTCCCAAGTGGCGACTCTGAAGTTTAATAATAAATCCCGTTCCGACTGTCCTTAAATTGGAAAAACTCCTTACCTTATTTACGCCCTTCGCGGGGTGTAGTAGCGTGAAAAAGGAGGTGTGACAGTTCTGGCGACTCTACTGGGGATAAGAAATCCAGAACTTCGGTTCAGGGTTTAAGAATTCGAGCTCAGTTAAATTGTTGTATTTATTTATATCTAATTTTCCTATATGTCTTGATTAATGTGCTATATGTTTACCGCTTTGATATTACGTGAACTGTGTATAAATTGTGCCGAAAACCCTTCTCTTCTTACCTCCGGAGATGTGCTTACTGGTTGAGACTCCCCATTCTGTTAGTGTCATACCTAAATAAGAAAAGAGGCCGGACAAGTTACTAAGCCGGACGATCCCGCGGGTCCCCGGTACGTAGCCCCCTCCTCGACTCGAGTTGTCCGCTCGGGTACACAGTCTAGAACCAATAA
>MU690715.1:0-14651 GCA_026770625.1 Nicotiana glauca
ATCATGAAAAACACTAATAAGAGCATTTTGCTATCATATATATCATCAAAACAACATAAGAATGTGATTATTTAATGTGTGATTATAGTCAAATTGACCCTATTATCACATTTCATAGTGACTAATGAGTGAATTATAATTTAGTAAGTTATAATTTCAATTATGAAGTGGCAGACATATGACTGCTTACGTGGCAGCCAACTAAACAATAACATATGGAGTACATGATAACTTCAAATTTCTTTTTTTATTTTAAAACGGAGCATAGAAAGAGTCCAAATTATAATTTCTACCTAAACATGACCTCTATCTCATCTGATAATCGCACGGATTAGCTTAAGGTTAGGGCTTTTTGATGATTGGTGAAAAAATGAGATCTGTGGAATCCATAGTGGCGGAGCTACCACCGTCTTCTTCTGCAGGAGCGGTGGTCGGAGCAGGAGGCGGCGGTAGTTGGTTGTACGGTTGGCTAGTAGAGTGTCACGGTTTATGGCATAATGTATTGATGATAGTGCCTTCAGCACTGTTTGTTGTATATTTGGCTTCCCAAGCCAAGAGAAGCTTCTCGAAGGTTTCCAATGGTAGATCGCATGTAGTCACTGCTCTCTATGCCATTCTCTGGCTTGTCAGCTTCTTCAATTTGGCCTGGTCCTCTCTTCAGGTACCTTTTTCTATTGTGCGGTTTGTATGTTCAGTGTAATATGTTAAGTATCTAATTTATTAAATTTAGTTTTGAGACGGGTACTTCCTGGAATAATGTTTGTACATGTTAAAATTACTGTTTTTAATAGCTTGAGTCTAGTAAACGATAACAAAATGGAACCTTTTTTTCTAGCTACAATTAGTGCCTAGTGAGTTGTTTCTGGCTATGATTAGAAAATTATTGTCCACAAACACGTGATTAGTTCTTTTGGAAATGTGCCAATGATCATCTCTGCTATGCTAATTGTCAGAGAATGATAATACAGCTTTTTGATCACTTATTTATCATAACCTCTTTTATCAGAATGTCTGTTCCTGCTTCCTTTAACGTGGAAAGATACAACTCTAGTTGTGGTGTTTCCTGTGGATTGACAAGACAAAAACGAAGAAACAACAAGATGAAAACTAGTAAATTCTGCATATGGGAATTATTTGTTACAAAACACTTTATATTGATGGCTGTTATCGTCCAATCTCTGTTTCCAGCATGGGCTACAAATCATTTTGAAAGCATTTCCATACATTATTATTATTCCAAAGGAAACCTGAGAAATGAGAACTGATTGGATGCTGGTGCTGTGTATGATGTGTAGTGGTTGTTACACATTCGCTTAAAGATCTATCTGTAATTAAGCTAAATTAATTTATCTGTCTATCATTCTCTCCTTTAACCTACTTTTCCCACAGGCGTGGGAGTGTTCTCCAGCGAAACATTTTCTGTGGAGTGTCCTCTCCTTGTTCACAACATCCGGCATGCTATTTCTTGAAGTAAGCTTGATAGCCTTTCTACTTCAAGGGAACCATGCTAGTGGACGTGAGGCTTTAACACAGACCTTTCTTATCTCAGCACTTGCAGTTGGTCTAGACATGTTTCTCAAGGTATGATCTTGTTATGTTTGATCATTGAACTTTTGATTGCCTACTGTTGCAGTTACCATGTCCATCCAATGGCTTAATGTTAAGTTCACCGGCTTATATGGTATTTCTATTAGGATAATGCAAGTAGAAAAAGAGAATTTAATGTTCAATTTTTATCACATAATAAGGAAAAAGTATGTGTCCAGTGTGGGAAAATAGAAAAGTTGCAGGGAAAGGGAAGAGGGGATGTGGAAATTGATATGTCCAGTGTGAGGATATAGGAAAATTGCAGGGAGAGGGAAGAGGGGATACGGAAAACACGATGAACGAGAGTATACTTGTTTAAGAAAAACGGGCGCCATGGTAAATTGGCAATAGCAGCAGACAAATATGTAATCTATTTAAGCATACTCTTCTCAGTTAAACTTCTTATTTTAACTTTGTGTTTCATTTATTAATTTGTTAAACCTTTGAAATTTATAAGTTAATTTCTTTTTTATTTCCTTCACTTCTTTTTTGTTTTTCTTCAGTAAAATTGAAGTTGAAAGCTATACTTTCTCTCTTTTAAAGTATTTACTTAGAGATTTAAAAAGCTTGATGAAAATAACATCCTATGGCTCAATATTGAATGCCTAACTGTTTTTATTTGACTGTATTAGAAACTCTCCACTTCAGTGAAGGAAAGACATGGAACTTGTTATATAATGGAGTACTACTTGTTTTCTGCTCTAATCCTTAAAGTAAGTGACTAACTTGTGGATCTCCCATTCCCCTTTTTAAGATGGATGGTCAACTTGCAGCATAATGGTTGTGCTGGAGTTGATTATGTATGTACAGTCTGAGATATAGGGAGTTCAAGATGCAATATACATTCGAAGATAGTCAAAAGTGGATAAAGAAAAAATTCATTCAATCATGAAATACGAGATTTAGCTTAAGGATTACTGTATATATAGAGGCAATAAGCGACTAGGAAAAAGTTATAAGAAGTATATCATTAGATTTATCTTCATGATTTTTGTAACAGGTAAAGTGGTATATTATAGCACAAAATTAGAATCCTGGCACAAAGCTAGTGCCCGGTTAATTATAAAGTTCAAAACCCTTCTGTACAAGGACAAAACAGAAAGAAGGTTTACACCAGAATAAGCTCCTATCCTGTAGAGAATCTATGAAACCTAATATACTATGTTCATCTTTAACAACTTGTAAGTTACACCAAAAAGCCAAAAGCCAAAAGCCAAAAGCCATAAGCACTTGAATTTAATTGTTGGAACACTCTCTGTTTTCCCTTTGAAGCATCTAGCACTTCTATCCTTCCATATAACCCAACACACACAGCTTGACATTGCTTCCCATACTTTCCTCACTAATTTCTTCAATCCTTCAACCCCAAGATTGTCTGAATATCCTTCACAGTGAATGGCATTACAAATTCAACTTTAAATAGGTTGAAAAAAGGGCCCAAATATGCGTTGTCACAGGGCATTGTAAAAAAAAAAAAGATGGCTGCTGTTCTCCTCTGCACTGTTGCACAAAAAACATCTACTATCAATATCTGAACCTCTTCTTTGTTTTGGTTTGAGTGAGACATGCATCATGTGAGTGAGACTAGCCACAGGAAACAGCTGACTTTATAGGGAGTCTTCGACTTCTATAACTGCAAGGCCAAAGTGTGTGGCTGTCCCCTTCATGTTCTTTATGCATTTGTTGGAAATGCCATGAAACTTCAAAACAAGGTATTCAGTTTAAGGATGGTGTCTATATTAGAGGGAATAAGCATAACTTTATAAGAAACATATATTCATCCTTTCCTGCACTTGATCTTAGCCAAAGGGCCAAGAAAGGTATTCATTCTTTCTTATGATTTGCATGATAATATATGTTGTTATCTGCAAACTTTGCACCTATATTCATCAGCAGATGCTATGTTGTGGATTATAATGCGTGCAAGTAAAACTCTTCCATTCTCTGAAAAAATTCTACATAGCTTTACCCATTAGTGGGCAAGATGGATTTCTTTAGGTCCTAAATCTAATGGTTTTGGGATTTAAAAAACGGAAAAGGGTCAAAACTGCCCCTAGACTATTGGAATTGGTACAATAATGCCCTCCGTCCACTTATTTTGAAAAAAATTGCCCTCACCGTTGTCTTTTCGGCTCAAGAATACCCTTACGACTAATGGCCATGTTAGATTAAAAAAAAATTAATTAATTTCCACGTGTCATAACGGAAAAAGGTCAAAACTATCCCTAGACTATTGAAGTTGGTAAAATAATACCCCCATCTCAAAAATTCTCTCCCCCGCACCCCCTCCACCTCCCCCCTCCCAGCGTTCATATTTTTCTTGTTCTTCTCATCGTTTTTTTTGCCTTGCACTCTATTTGAATAATCACTACAAACATCATTAAAATTTTATTTTTAGATAACCAAAATTTTTTGTCACCAATACTTTACATTATATAACTTTCAAAGACCCTGTTAGTCAGAAAAAAACTTAATTAATTTCCATGTGTTATTGTCCTATTGGCCTAACTTAAGACTCACCTAAATTAAAATAAACTCACCCACATTCTAAGACCCTTTTCCTCCGTTTCTTTCTCCTCTTTCTTTTAAAAATTATTCCACCAACTAGAACTCTCATACACCCAATTTTTTCCCTAAGCAAACAAAACTGTCTCGTATAGTTAATTACCTTCCTCTTCCTATTTCTTTATATATTAAATGTACACATCAATACTCCTATTTTTTTCCATCACAGAAATATCATTCATCATCAATTTTTCTTACTACACTTTACTGCTTCATACAATATGCTCAATCAAGTGTTTATTACAGTCACATTCATCAATAAGTCGTATTCTATCATATTCTCAAGCATATGATCTCAAATATTTCTCTTGACTTAACCGTCTCTTTTTTAAAATTGGCGGTGTTGATATAACCTGAAGAGCATCCTCGTACAATAGCTTAATTTATGGACATGGTCAGATGTTCAGACTATAGTGAGCCAATAAGAAGAAAAAGGTCGAGGTCCGAGCAGAGACCAAGTAAATCATTGGTATAATCAAAATTGGATGCAGAGTTGTCACGAAATATACAACAAAAAATATTGCAAATGTTCAATGATCATTACTATTGACAGAAAAATAATTTATTAAACCATAAAATCTTACAATGAAGCATTAATTTCAAAGAGTACCTGATTTCACTCAGAAAATTGATTTAATAAAAAATGTTTATTTAAAAAATAAGTTTAAGGCCGAAAAATCTGAGATGGAGAGGGGGATCCGTGGGTGTTGAAGGGTGAAATTCTAAGACGGAGTAGGCTAATAAGTGGATATGAGGTGAGGTTTTAATTTAAGCCAATAGAAAATTAACACATAATAAATAATAAATTTTTTTCTTAATCAAAATAGGGCTGTTAGTTTTTAGGGTATGAGTGGGCCGAAAGTTGACGTTAGGGCATGAATGGGCCAGATTTTTAACGGTAAGGGCAATTTTTACAAAAAAAAGGTGGATGGAGGGTGTTTTTGAACTTAAGTGAATAGTCTAGGGGCAGTTTCGGTCCTTTTCCGTTTAAAAAATGAACTTACTGCTTGAAGGAATGAGAAACTTTTCCATATCGTCCAAGCTATGCTTAGAGGAATATCTCTCCAAATCTTCTTTAAGGATGCTTCTGGACATGCTGGTTCCCAACACTCTAATATATTCCTGAATTTCTTAGGACTTGCCCAAAGGATGCCAAAGTTAGCCATGAACATGGACCACACCTGGCAAGTAAATTCACAATGCAAAAAAAGATGGTCCACGGATTCACAAGCTTTCTCACACAAGTAACACTTGCTGCACATTATCCAACCCCTTCTCATCAAATTTTCTTGAGTCAGACATGCTTAATGTGCTACTAGCCAACCAAAACATACCACTTTTGTTGGGACTATAGTCTTCCAAATCATCTTCCAAGGCCACTTTTGTGCTTGCACGGCTGGGTAGCATTTAGTGTGCTACCCAGGTGTTTTGAAGGCAAGAAGGAGCACCTGCAATATGGGAAATACAGTTGTTTACATTATTTGTACTATTGGAAAGATGGAAATGTTGTTATGAATTTTCATGATATGCTGGACATGCTAGACCACTTAGGATTTTAATGCTTTTAAGCCAGCAATATCCTTGTATTTTTACATTATCAACTTGATACTGTTTTTAATAAAATCTTCACCTTATCAAAAAAAGGAATTAGAAACTCTATGTTTTCACATTCAAAGAGTCTTCTTACATTTTGTGTATATTTGGAGCTTACAAAAAGTTCTCGGTAGTGAAGATGACTAAATCGACTTTGCAATAGACTACTAGTTATTTAACAGAGAATGTTATGTACAAGAATTAATAGTTACTTAGTTGAGAAGAATTAATGGATCCTGTCACAAAATGGGCTCGAAGGCTCTATTAGAAAAAAGGCATCTATCTCCATTTTTGGTACTATTAGTATTCGCTGAAGGTGTGTGATCATCTCATCTAAAAGTTTTAGCTGTTTGAGGGGTGAAATTTTTATTCATGTAATTTTGTCTTAACACACCCAGCCTTATTCCTTTTTTTTGGCCAAGCATGTGGCAATACATTTTTCTTTATGATTGGTGGCGGCGAGATTTAAGACCGGGATTTTTATTGCTTTCACTCCATGCTAAAGTGTGTGCACCTCATATGAAAACTTAAGTTGATAAAAAGGAGTCATTTTTATTATTATTAATTATAAATATGTCGAACATCACTTTTCTTTTAAAGAAAGAAGAGGTGTCTGGCACAAATTGAGTTTGAAAGTCAGAAGTTTCAGTGGCTTGTCATGTTGCTGGTTATATCCTCTTTGAGCTTTTGAATGACCTAATTCCCAATTAATTTCAGTTGCTTTTGAGTTGTTTAGCATTCATGACTTATGAGGATCAGGCATTCATGTCAGCATTCAGCACCTCTGTGATGCTTCCTCTGTGCCTCATCCGTGCTAAGAGTAGTACGCCCTTTATTTGTGAATTATATTATACTAGAGGTATTGATGCGTGCTATTCATTCTTCCAGGGGATCTACCTATTTGGATTTGGTATTCAGTTGTTTGATGTTAGCACCAACGGTTCGCAATGGGCCTTGTGGGTTGTCCACAAGCTGCTGCTAACTGGAGTATATGGCCTCATCTTTTTTATGTATCGATCTAGATGGAGAGAAAGGTTGCCAGGTGAGTTTCATCTTATGAATTTATGTGGTTTGTTATGAGCTGGCATCATTGCGTCCTTACTATTAATATCTTTCTCATTGCAGCAAGACCTGCATTCCAGAACTATATTTCCATCATGTTTTGCTTAAATGCGACTGCTTTGCTTGCATGTGCACTTGCAGCACATGGGGCTGGATTTGGATTATGGTATGCCATCTTTAGTGAATACTGAATTCACATTATGATCTTTGTCATTTGATGTTTCTTTGTTCTCTAATGTGGTTAAAAAAGGGTATTCATTTTTCCTAAAGATTATTTGAGGGAAATCCTTATCATATTGGAACCAATATAGTATGAGTTCAGAGGTCGGGATATTACATGCAATTTCACAACCGCAGCTAAATTGGGGGAAAGAGATTAAAAAAAAACTGGTGTAACTTTTAAGTTCCATAGCTGCATCTTTAATGTATCTCGGGAAGGGTATGACAAAAAATGTGATTTAGAACTGGAAAAAAAAAATCTTTGTTTGTAAGTAGAGAAATCCGTTTTTGCTCGTTCGTGTCTCATCCAAGCGGTCATATTCAACTGACATAAACCCAGTTTTATGCATGAAGCAGCTGTAACAGGAACAAGTTGCAGTGTCTTTTTCCATGGTATATTGATAACGATCTTGCAATCAGAAGTTGGTTAAAACCACTAAAATTGGTTTTTGCTTAAGCTACTTTTATTTTACTCGGTGATCCTCATTTTGCATCACAGGTTGTACAAAATAACGGTCATCTCTTACCATGCCATGTACCTTCCTCTTCTTTATGTTACTTTTCTGGCGGACTTTTTCCAGGTATCATCATTCATTATTCATCCTTGCTGGTTTCCGATCTTTATGTCCTTGACCTGCAAAGCGCAAACATAACTCTTACTTAAACAAATATATCCAAATTCTTTCTACAGAGATATTTGTAAAAGCTTACCTGCTTTGTCTAAATCATGTGTGCAGGAGGATGACTTGCATCTGGAGAATGTATACTACTCAGAAATGAAAGATGCTGGCTTCTTTGATGTCGATTGGGAGTAATACAGCAAGTACTTCTGAATAATGAGGTGAATTTGATGTTGTAAATGTGTAAATATGTATTAGTAGCATTTTAGAAAATTAAGAAAATCAAAATTTAATTTTCCTTCAAGTTAAGCAACTTCACAAGGATTCTACCACTACTCGCTCTATGCTAAATATTCTAGAGCAAAAAGATGTACTATCATTTCGCATACGTGGAATAAGTTCCTAAACTGATGCTGCCAACACTTATGTAGAATGACGTTCATTGTTTATTTCGGTATTCAAAACTAACACCCAAAAATTTTGGAAAGAAGAAAAAATTCCTTATCTCTTGCAGCATATTTTTATATCTTGGAATGGATTATATACCGTTCTCTCTCAATACTTGCTATATTTTATTTGCTTTGGATTGGATTGTGCATGTAAGAATATAATAGTGGAACGGAGCTTTTGCATCTATACCCGGTTTTGGGTCACAATTGAACATATACCCATTTTGAAAAAAAGTTTGCAAGTGTACCCATTTTACGATCAATTTCAGACTTAGGGTTTGAAGTTATAAAAAAGATGCCTGAAGTGAAAAAATTACATTTCAAATGCACTTAAGGCCAAATAGGTCCGAAGGCAACCAATGGTTTCATGCATTTTAAGGCTAATAACTTTGAAGTGAAAAATTGCACTTCAGATGCACTTAAGGCCAATAAGTCTAAAGTTAAAAGTTGCACTTTAGATGCCTTCCAAAAAGTCTGAAGTGCAACAAAAAGCTTTCATTCACTTAAGGCCAATAAGTCTAAAGTGAAAAGTACCAAGAAACGAAAATTTGTTCTTCAAATTATAACAATCCAATGTACGATTTAATTCCTAAATCTACTCCAAATGAGCTCAAATTTGAAACATAGCATTTTTTATGAAGAGAATGAATCTTTTTCTCGAAGGATCAGAAAAAAATGGGTCCGGATCTTCTACGGAAATGATTTGGAAGAAGTGAATATTTGCGACAAGAAATGAATCCTAATTTTAGGATGACTGACCCTTTTAATCCAGTTCATATAATGTCTTTCTCGAGAGCTAGAGATATTATGTGATTTATTAGTATTCTAAATCTTAGTTGGTATTCTAAATATCCGATTCAAGTAGACAAAGAGATGGTTGAATCAATCCTCTTATTTTGATTTCTCGAACCGAGAGATTCATGAATCGGGATCATGTGTCTACTATTTAGGCAGAATATCCTCACTCATTCTTACTAAGAAACTAAAAGAAGCCTCAAAAACACATATTCGAAGAAATTCTGACCCCCGGTCGGAATGGTTTGTGGATTCCGAACTCCAAATATCATCAGGAACAAACCCCAATCATCAATTTATCAAAACAACAACAAATCTAATTAACCCTTTTTGCAATTAAGAAAAATAAGAAGAAGAAACCCTAAGCAATAGTAAAAAATAAAACGTCATAATAACTCACCATTGTAGAACATCATAAATTACATTAAAATATATTCATAACCACCATATAAAATCATTGTCACCGGAAGGAGAAGAAGAAGGAGGAGGAGGAGAAGAAAGATGTTTGAAGTCGTTTAAAAAATGAGTATAGGTTAAAACTTTTTTCAAAAGTGGGTATAGGTTAGAGAGAAAAACTTTCAGAAATCACTATGTTTTAGTGGTTACTAACTAGTTGTAGCTATCATTTACTATATTACTTCATATAGTTATGTTTTTAGATTTTCGATGTATTTAAGCTATTGTATTCGTGAATACAGTAGCACTTCTAGGCGTGAAACAAGGGATTACAACTAGATAATTTTTTGTATTTGAGTGTATTCGACTGTATTCATGGCGTGAAACATGGGATTACGCGGGACAAATTATTGTATTTCTGTATTCCATTGTATTCACGACGTGAAACAAGGAATTACACTGTTTTTAAACGGAAAGTGAATCAATTAACATAATAGACTCCTAATATAACTCAACAAACTCAATTATAACACACAATTTTTGTATTTCCAGTTATAAAAAAGATTTTCAACCGAAAAACACCCCAAAAACATAGCAATCTTCATAGAAATTATATAATACATCTGAATACATAAATTATATTAATTAAAAAAATATATGAATACATTCATGGAATATAGCGAGACGGTGAATACAATAAAATACAACAAGAATACGTTGGGTCTTCCAATATCAATAGGTTGATTGTTTCGCTCATGTATCTTCCCAAAGGAAAAAAAATCTCCGAGAGTTGTTTCCTAAATCCGAAAGAGCAGATACACTGAAATACAATGAAAAAAAAAAGATAATGAATACAACAAAGTACATGGAAATACAACGAGATACATTGAAATACACTTTAAAAAAAAGGTAACAGAATCTTCAAGTTACTCAGCCCCAAACTCCGTCGTCTTTGTTCAAGAACAACCCTAATGTCGTCTCATCGAGAGGGTCGCAATTCTGACTCGAAACGTCATTATTCCCGTTACTGTGATACTATTCTGGCAATAGAATGCAAAGTTATGCGAGAACAAACCAATCGATAGAATTGCAAATTGCAGATCACATCTAACCTTTATTCAAAACCACCACACAACAACCAAATTGCAGCTTTGCGGAGAATTCCTTAAACCCAAAGCAAAAACTTTCCCCTGTTAAATCATCTGTGTGTTAATTGTTTGCGAAAATAAAATGACGGAAGACCACGCAAAGCTCTAACAACAGAAGAGCAACAAGCTTACAAATTACGTTCTCTCCAATCCCAATTTCTCCAATTCCATCGGAGATTCGCCGCTGATTGTGGTTGTGGCGGAGAAGCTTTCTAGGAAGAAGAACGATCGAAGGAGGAACTGATGAGAGAAAATCCATGAGTTTGTATTCATGGAAAAAACTAGCGTTGAGAGAGAGCGTGGAGAAAATTATGAAAGAATGAGAGAGAAAAATAATACAAAGCTTATTTTATGGCTTAAGGGTAGGAGGTAACCGTAAATAAATATTTGGCTATAAAAAATCAAAAGACAGCTATGAAATATAATTTTTTAAAAGGGTATTTATTTAAAATAAATAAGGTATCAACCTTTGCTATAGGAGGTAAATAATCCTAGGTTAAATGGGGGTAACCAAATAGTGAGCTCGTGCAATTTTTTCCAGTGGGACCGTGTATTTACAATTTTGCAAGCTGGTTCATTTTTACGTCCTTCACTCAAATCGTCTACTATCTTGAACTGCACATACTGTGAAGCCAATGGTCTGGAATATGCTTCCTTCAGTAGTTAAGTTTTCGGAGTTTGCTGTTGTTTGCAGCCTATATTATTAATAACTAAGACAAATTACTAGGACAGACAATTCTTTTCATTCTTTATCCATAATTATCATGTGGTACTACTTCGAAAAGTTGCATGCAACCTTAAGATATATCCGAGTGCGAGACTTGACCAAATCCAGAAGCTGATATTGAAGAGAGGACCAAATCCAGTCTAGGGAATCCAGTCTATGTCAAACAACGTGGGCTGATCAAGGACATACTTTTTTGAGTATATAATCCCGTTCGAGATTACAGTTAAGAGGAAAAGCCGTTTTAATGGACTAATGGTTTTAGATAATTCATAACTATCACCCCATTTATACATTCACGTAAACATCATATTACACGTGCCTAATTTGAGCATTTCTAAAGGATGCCAATTTCGACCCACAAAAGTATTATTCGCCCAAACTTAAATTTTATTGCTTGAAATTTGATTTATTATCGCTCAAACTATCTCGAACAAATCCATCTTAACGAACACAAATTTTGCGAGGACAACCATAAATTTTTTTTAACCTTTTAACTTATAGAAAGATGATGCCCATCTAGAGGTTTCGGGTTCAAAATTTGAGAACGAGTCCACTTTGGTAGGGCACAATAAAATCTCCCGTGTGCAGTGGACTGTGGATTATTCCGAATACCAAGTGGTAAAAAAAATAAGAAAATGCAGCGATCTCAAAGGTTGGTGGCCCATACACAATTTTATCCTTACTACTGTTGGAAAGATAGAGATAGAAGAGACTCGAAGAATCAATTCTATTGTGCAAAAAGTCAAGTTGTTTATTTTTATTTTTATTTTTTTTGCCTTTCCTCTTATAAATTCCAACCGACTTCACCGGTGATATTTCACTATCATTATTAAATTTAAAGTTAAGTTACCCCACACATTTACTTCATGTAATAATGCAAAGTGGAAAAGCAAAAATAAATATTACTACAAGTAAAGCTTTGCATCAAAGTAATTGGTGGGCAATTATGATCATACATAATTGCATTAGCTGCTTTCCAAAAGGGTTTTTGATTAGTAAATCATACGGAGAGAGTATTTGTTTCTCAATCTTTAATTTATAAGGAGTGAATAATTTAACACTGCTTTAATTTCGTTGAACCTTCATTATTAATAAACTTTTGCATGCAGCCTAATTGCTCTAAAAAACTGAACTCGAATCATGTTTGAATGAAAAGTTGGGAATACTACTTTAGGGAAAAAGAAATAGGAATAGCCTTTTATGTAAAATTCTAAAAGAACATTAAAAGAATAATTAATTTAAGTCAATCACAAAAACAAAAACAAAAACAAATTAAGATGATATTAACTAGTACTGTATAAAGTATAAACTTTATAAAAGTTGTCGAAACAGACAAAAATCACTTGTCACAATTAGGGTTGTTCATAAAAACCCGAAAAACCAACCAAACCGAAAACCAAACTAAATCGACCAAAAAACCCGATACTTTTTGGTTTGGTTTGGTTTTGATTTTAAATTTTAAAAACCGATAAATTTAGTTTGGTTTTGGTATCAGAAAAAAAAAAACGAACTAAACCGACCATAGGAGTAGCTATTTCAAATTTATTATTACACCTATATATATGCATATTGTTATACAAAATTTCAAAAAAATTATGGTAAATGTTAATAGTTTGCACTTTTAATATA
The DNA here is from genome assembly GCA_026770625.1 of Nicotiana glauca. Lineage (NCBI taxonomy): Eukaryota > Viridiplantae > Streptophyta > Magnoliopsida > Solanales > Solanaceae > Nicotiana > Nicotiana glauca. The sequence continues at coordinate 12,791 of MU690715.1, forward strand.
GTTTTTACCTTTACATTCTAGTTTGATTGGTACTTTTCTTTTTTTTTTAGTGTAAGAATCCATTTCGTGTTAAAAATAATATATTTTTAATTGAGTCCTTAAATTATTCATCACTATTTGATTCAATTATCATCAATATATCCTGGTAAATAATAAATTTCTCAAAGGGCAATTGATTTGATAGTGTTACATTGAAAATGTGGTCGCGGGATTATGTGTTTGGTAGTGTATATCTTATATTTAAGAAAAAACCGACAAATAACCGAAAAAACCAAAAAACCGACATAAATCGAATCGAGAAAAACCGACTTAATTGGTTTGATTTGGTTCTAATATTTGAAAAATCGACTTACTTAATTTGGTTTCTTTTAAGGAAAAAATCGATCCAAACCGAACCATAAACATCCCTAGTCACAATGTAAACGAGGAAGTAGTTGATATATATAATCAATGCACATAAAGTTGTCCCTTTAAGCGTGTTATGATAGTGAATTTTCTGCTTTACTACCTTAGCTGTTTTAAATAAGAAAAAAAAACTAATTCATTTAAGAGTTGCTATTGGACCAAATTAGTCACAAAACGTTAAGGGTTATTATTACTATTAGCTCGTACTAGAAAATATTTACATCTAGTAGCTGCTGAAAAAATATATAAAACTTGTTTAATTTTTGCAAATAACGTATAGAATATGTGTGTGTATATATATACACATTTTACAAAAAAATATATACTTTTATATATTTTTTCTCGGTTATTATTTTCACAGTGACTATACAGTATTATTTTTCCAAACGTAAAATGGAAGTGAGTTTGGTTTTCTCAATCCATAATTTCACTTTGAAACAAGTGTAGAAAAATTGATTGCCAAAATAAAACAAAATGACGAGCATTTCGTCCCTTCGTTACACCCTATCTCCCTCACCAAAATAAGATACTAAAACGAAAATATATATAAACGTGGACTATTATCAAATACAGGAAAAAAAATTAAGATAAAATTTAAATATGGAGTGCAAATAATGCTACTGAAAAATGTAGCTTGGTCGTATCATTTTGCACCACTTCTAGGTGTTTTAGCATTTGCTTTCACCGCATTTTTTTACACCTCCTTTGTATTTATCATTTACTCAACTCTTCTATTTTCGATTCAAAACTAAAAAAAGAAAAAATAAAAGTTACTAACTTCAATTCTAAAAATAAAAGAGCAAATTCAATAAAATAAATTAATAATAAAGCAAAATCATAGTAAAATATATATTTTCAATTGAAGTAATTATTTAAGTATTTTGTATAATATTCTTGTCCTAGATCGTCAATTTCTCTACTCACATTTCTCTATTACTAATGTTCAGTTAAATTGAACTTGAGTCCAAAATTGAATCCAACATGGGTATGAGTTATAACCAATAGTAAAAATGACTATATGGGTCGCAATCCGACTCTATAATTATCAACGGGGTTAATCATTTTTCTCGGCTAAATGAAAGATTAATAAACGGCACGACCGTTCTTAATTAACGACGCTTAACGCCCGCCTAAGATGATCGTAAAGGCCACGGCCATTCTGTTATATCAAAACTGACCCCTTGATGTGGGCCCGAGGACCAAAGGTCAACTTATGCAGATCATATCTATAAATACAGAGGGGAGAGGTAAAGAANAAACCTCCCTATGGAGAGGCAGACCACTATATTATCATCAATAAAGATCATCCATATTTTCGGTTATTAGAAGAACTACTCTTAATTATCGTTTCATCTGTTTGATTCTCGATTTATTACGACTTGCTATGATTGGCCCATAATCTATGTATATTGTTTTGTATTCATAAAGTATGTAATAACTTTTGAGTCAAACAATT
>MU690715.1:15967-32554 GCA_026770625.1 Nicotiana glauca
AAAAAAAAAAAAAAAGGGGAAGGGACAACAACACAAAAAAAAAATACAACTTCTAACAAAAAAAAGGGGGGAGGAATTATTCTCTACTCGGCGCCATCCGCACCGCCCCCCGTGCCGCCTGCATATCCGCCTGCGCCATCCGCGCCATCGTCGTCTCCCTCCGCGCTCCCACCGGCACCATCATCGATCCCCGGCGTTGCGGCATCAAACCCACACTCCATACGGGCCTCTCGAGCCTTTTGACGCGCCCCCTCGAAAGTGGCTTCGGACACGATGCTGGCCTCAGACAAATGTTTATATACATCCCGCTGGGCCTCAACATAAACCCAAACTTCGTGAGAGTGACCCATTAAAGCGGACTGCTCCTGGATACGCCTATTCTCCTCCTCCAAAAGCGCAATCTGCCCCGCCGCATCTTGAGCACCCCGCTCTAAGACCCCGATCCGCTCTTCAAGGCTGCCCTCTCTGAAGGCAGCAGCAGACCTCACCAACGACAACTGAGATTCGTTGGCACGGATGACCCCCTGCAACTCATCCGCTCGGGCCAAGGCATCAGCCAACCTCCGCTTTAAAGCCGCCACCTCCCCTTCCAGCACGGCAACCTTCCCACTCCACTCTGAGGTGACTTTCGTCACCTTAGTCAAACACAAACGCTCACATTTAATCGAGGCCCTCCGCCCAGCCTCAAGCTCATCATCCTTCCGACGCAATTGGTCCTCTAAGGCCCTTATGCGACCAAGCGCTTGGTTCGCCTGTAACTCCCTCCTCGCCAACTCTTCAACCAATGCCCGGTTACGGGGATCGGTCCTCATACGCTCACTCATCTCCCTGCACTTGTCTCGATAGCGACGACACTTGTCAAACATCCGCAAAAATACCCCAGATCGAACGTTGGATCGGCGGAGACTCTCCACTTGCAACAAAAAAGCCTACAAAATGAAGAGCGACGGGTCAGGCAGGACCAAAAAAAAAAAAAAACATCCATCTCCGAACACGCACCCTCATTCCCATCACGGCCACTTCGTTCATCAGACCAGCATTCGTGACCCATCTCAACGACTCATTATCCACTACAGAACACAACTGCCCGAACTGCGACACCAGATTCGAGTCCAGCAACAACAAATTCTCATCCACAGGAACCTCAATAATGCGCGGCCTCCCATCCGGATGAACAGCCGCACTTGTGACACTATCACGGAACATGCGAACATCCTCCGAATCCAAATCCAAGTCGGATGTGGACCCGTCTCCTACCGCCGCCACCTCCGCCGAAGGGGTATTCGACCCACCAATATCCACGACCACCCGGGAAGCCTCCCCCAACTCGACCACGGGGGTCGAAGACTAAGCCGAGCGGCACTTCCCTCTCGATCCGCACGGACCTGAACATCATTTTCCCTCGGCCATCTCCAGGAGTGTGCGCCACGGCCGTACCCTCTCCCGCCTCAAAAGGAGGAGAATCCACATTTATTACGACAGGAGGAACAGGCACAGCCACCACTAGAGGAGTTGGAGTGAAGACAACCCTGCGCCTAATCAAAGGCCTTTCTTTCTCATCACACGAAGGCGAGCCGTCTCGTGGGCGGACGATCCCCGACGAACCTTCGTCACGAAACAAAGGACGAGAGGGAGAAGGGGTCACTGAAGATTCAATCGACGCAGCCCTCGGTACGCGGCTCGATGCCGGCGCTGCAAAGAACCGAGCAATAGCACCCGTCCGCCGAAAGGCTAGCTGAGGAGCTCTGCCACGATTCACTCTCCCTGCAAAGAAAAAACGAAGTCAGCCAGAGAAGCTACTAAGCCCTAAAATTAAGCAAATCAAAAGAACGAACTCCTTACCCACGGCTCTCTGCCGGCCATGCTTCTCCCAAAAGGACGCCCACGTGCGAATCCCCTCGGTATGAGGGAGTACGGCTTCAAGCCACCCACGCATCCCAGCAAACGAAGCCGGTGGCTGCCTCTCGGCTGTGAAAACAGCAACAAGGTAACATTTGACTTAGACGCAATAAAAAGAGAAAGAAGGAATGAAAACTACTGTTTCGATGAAGAAAACTCACGTCTATGGTTCCAAGCCTCCGGGAACCCCGAGGAGGACGCCACCAAATGTTCAGTCCTGATATAAAAGAACTGTTCGAACGGCCGAGGCTCAACCTTATCATCCAGCATAGCCGTCAGCCCCCTCGACCCACACGGGCTTGCCCGGAACATAGTGCCTCGCACTCGTTGAGGGGCGTAGAGGGAAAGCACATGTTGCAGCGTGACCGTTCTGCTGGCTAACTCCCCGTATTTCAGAAACATCGCCAGGAGTTTGTACAAGGAAGGGGTGAGCTGAGCCGGACATACCCCATAGTAGCGGCAGAAATCCACCACCAAAGTAGGAAGAGGAACCCTGAACCCCAGTTTGAAGGGGTACGCATAAAAAATGCAGTACCCCAAGCGATCGGTGTGAACCCTCTCCTCGTGTCGAGCGAGAATAATGTCGGCATGAATGGGCACGAACCCCTGTTCCCGCAATTGGGCCATACCTATCTCCCCCATCAGCGGGGCCTCATCCACGGGGTCCTCCCCGCCGTCAGCAGCGAAGTCTGTCGCCGGACCTCCAGATATAGGGAGTATCTCGTCTACCGACGGGACCCCCTCAACCTCAATCTGCCCCTCTTCTCCCAGTACCGGAGATAGCCCTTCAATAACCGGAGGGTTGCCCGGCAGATCAACCGGAGGAACTTCACGAGAAGAAGCGCTTGCCATCGTTCAAATCACTAGAAGAATGAGAGACCAAATTTGGTAAAAACGATAAACTTTATCACAACCAAGAAAAGGGATAACGAATTCGCAGAAGAAAACCAAAAAGAGCTCCAGAATCTCTCGGACAAATAGTAGGGTATCATGAAACTGACATTCCAATTCACCTTTATAGGCCATCTAGATGGTTTTGGGAAAATCGAAACCGTCAAAACGGTTCGGTTCTACCAAGACATGCGCCGCCATGGCAAGCATCATAAAGCGCCCACTCGACCGCAATCGCCATCTCGCCAAGCGGAACAAACGAAGAGTCCTGCCAATAAGGGCGGAATATACCCTACGCCCTCAAAACTCTAAACACACCTCTCACATCGCGCTCAAACACGTTGCATACGGCCTGTCTCCTGCCGCCCATGGCAGTTGCGTACCAGAGCAAACCCACAGATAGGGGCGTGATCAAACTCCGACCGTAACCACACTTAAAACATCATACATCCCCACGATGAGGGGCTGCCCAACGTCTCGATTTTATGAGAAAGTGACGGTGGCAAACTCTGCGAAATCCGGACCGTCGCCATGAAGAATACGACCTCGACCAAAGCGACGATCATCCATTTCTTATCCNTATGCGCCTTCGCTAGTGAATTCAACCACGAACCAAGATTCGGGCCATGGGCCCTCGCCTCCAGCGAATCATCAAAGTTCAATTACCACTGAACTAGGACTATGCGCACGCGCCTTCCAAGTAAGTACATCCGACTCAAACTAGCATCAGAAGTAGGTGTAATTCGGCCCTGGTCGGACCGCAAGGCCATGTTCTCAGTATCATGACCAGCAATCTGATCACGCCCGAACTAGGACTGAGGCTGAATGCCCCCACCCCCAAATGGGAGTCTCTACTTGATCACGCCAAATCAAAAAGAAAAGTCGTCAACATCCAAAGATCAACACCCTTACCCCAATCAAAACATCAAAGGTAATACGCCGCTCCCAAACGCGGGCGAAACAAACACAAGGCGAGTACGGGAGACAAGTCCCTTTTATTCATAAAACAATCACGGGCTATTCCCGCTTACATCCGACCAAAACGGTGAAAATAAAAAAAAAAGGGGAAGGGACAACAACACAAAAAAAAAATACAACTTCTAACAAAAAAAAGGGGGGAGGAATTATTCTCTACTCGGCGCCATCCGCACCGCCCCCCGTGCCGCCTGCATATCCGCCTGCGCCATCCGCGCCATCGTCGTCTCCCTCCGCGCTCCCACCGGCACCATCATCGATCCCCGGCGTTGCGGCATCAAACCCACACTCCATACGGGCCTCTCGAGCCTTTTGACGCGCCCCCTCGAAAGTGGCTTCGGACACGATGCTGGCCTCAGACAAATGTTTATATACATCCCGCTGGGCCTCAACATAAACCCAAACTTCGTGAGAGTGACCCATTAAAGCGGACTGCTCCTGGATACGCCTATTCTCCTCCTCCAAAAGCGCAATCTGCCCCGCCGCATCTTGAGCACCCCGCTCTAAGACCCCGATCCGCTCTTCAAGGCTGCCCTCTCTGAAGGCAGCAGCAGACCTCACCAATGACAACTGAATTCGTTGGCACGGATGACCCCCTGCAACTCATCCGCTCGGGCCAAGGCATCAGCCAACCTCCGCTTTAAAGCCGCCACCTCCCCTTCCAGCACGGCAACCTTCCCACTCCACTCTGAGGTGACTTCCGTCACCTTAGTCAAACACAAACGCTCACATTCAATCGAGGCCCTCCGCCCAGCCTCGAGATCATCATCCTTCCGACGCAATTGGTCCTCTAAGGCCCTTATGCGACCAAGCGCTTGGTTCGCCTGTAACTCCCTCCTCGCCAACTCTTCAACCAACGCCCGGTTACGGGGATCAGTCCTCATACGCTCACTCATCTCCCTGCACTTGTCTCGATAGCGACGACACTTGTCAAGCATCCGCAAAAATACCCCAGACCGAACGTTGGCTCGGCGGAGACTCTCCACTTGCAACAAAAAAGCCTACAAAACGAAGAGCGACGGGTCAGGCAGGACAAAAAAAAAATTCCATCTCCGAACACGCACCCTCATTCCCATCACGGCCACTTCGTTCATCAGACCAGCATCCGTGACCCCTCTCAACGACTCATTCTCCACCACAGAACACAACTGCCCGAACTGCGACACCAGACTCGAGTCCAGCAGCAACAAATTCTCATCCACAGGAACCTCAATAATGCGCGGCCTCCCATCCGGATGAACAGCCGCACTTGTGACACCATCACGGAACATGCGGACATCCTCCGAATCCAAATCCAAGTCGGATGTGGACCCGTCTCCTACCGCCGCCACCTCCGCCGAAGGGGTACTCGACCCACCAATATCCACGACCACCCGGGAAGCCTCCCCCAACTCGACCACGGGGGTCGAAGACTGAGCCGTTGGAGCGGCACTTCCCTCTCGATCCGCACGGACCTGAACATCATTTTCCCTCGGCCCATCTCCAGGAGTGTGCGCCGCGGCCGTACCCTCTCCCGCCTCAAAAGGAGGAGAATCCACATTTATTACGACAGGAGGAACAGGCACAGCCACCACTGGAGGAGTCGGAGTGAAGACAACCCTGCGCCTAATCAAAGGCCTTTCTTCCTCATCACACGAAGGCGAGCCGTCTCGTGGGCGGACGGTCCCCGACGGACCTTCGTCACGAAACAAAGGACGAGAGGGAGAAGGGGCCACCGAAGATTCAACAGACGCAGCCCTCGGTACGCGGCTCGATGCCGGCGCTGCAAAGAACCGAGCAATAGCACCCGGCCGCCGAAAGGCTAGCTGAGGAGCTCTGCCACGATTCACTCTCCCTGCAAAGGAAAAACGAAGTCAGCCAGAGAAGCTACTAAGCCCTAAAATTAAGCAAATCAAAAGAACGAACTCCTTACCCACGGCTCTCTGCCGGCCATGCTTCTCCCAAAAGGACGCCCACGTGCGAATCCCCTCGGTATGAGGGAGTACGGCTTCGAGCCACCCACGCATCCCAGCAAACGAAGCCGGTGGCGGCCTCTCGGTTGTGAAAACAGCAACAAGGTAGCATTTGACTTAGACGCAATAAAAAGAGAAAGAAGGAATGAAAACTGTTGTTTCGATGAAGATAACTCACGTCTATGGTTCCAAGCCTCCGGGAACCCCGAGGAGGACGCCACCAAATGTTCAGTCCTGATATAAAAGAACTGTTCGAACGGCCGAGGCTCAACCTCATCATCCAGCATAGCCGTCAGCCCCCTCGACCCACGCGGGCTCGCCCGGAGCATAGTGCCTCGCACTCGTTGAGGGGCGTAGAGGGCAAGCACATGTTGCAGCGTGACCGTTCTGCCGGCCAGCTCCCCGTATTTCAGAAACATTGCTAGGAGTTTGTACAAGGAAGGGGTGAGCTGAGCCGGACATACCCCATAGTAGCGGCAGAAATCCACCACCAAAGTAGGAAGAGGAACCCTGAACCCCAGTTTGAAGGGGTACGCATAAAAAATGCAGTACCCCAAGCGATCGGTGTGAACCCTCTCCTCGTGTCGAGCGAGAATAATGTCGGCATGAATGGGCACGAACCCCTGTTCCCGCAATTGGGCCATACCTATCTCCCCCATCAGCGGGGCCTCATCCACGGGGTCCTCCCCGCCGTCAGCAGCGAAGTCTATCGCCGGACCTCCAGATATAGGGAGTATCTCGTCTACCGACGGGACCCCCTCAACCTCAATCTGCCCCTCTTCTCCCAGTACCGGAGATAGCCCTTCAATAACCGGAGGGTTGCCCGGCAGATCAACCGGAGGAACTTCACGAGAAGAAGCGCTTGCCATCGTTCAAATCACTAGAAGAATGAGAGACCAAATTTGGTAAAAATGATAAACTTTATCACAACCAAGAAAAGGGATAACGAATTCGCAGAAGAAAACCAAAAAGAGCTCCAGAATCTCTCAGACAAATAGTAGGGTATCAAGAAACTGACATTCCAATTCACCTTTATAGGCCACCTAGATGGTTTTGGGAAAACCGATGGATATCATTAACTACACATCCAACCGTCAAAACGGTTCGGTTCTACCAAGACATGCGCCGCCACGGCAAGCATCATAAAGCGCCCACTCGACCGCAATCGCCATCTCGCCAAGCGGAACAAACGAAGAGTCCCGCCAATAAGGGCGGAATATACCCTACGCCCTCAAAACTCTAAACACACCGCTCACATCGCGCTCAAACACGTTGCGTACGGCCTGTCTCCTGCCGCCCATGGCAGTTGCGTACCAGAGCAAACCCACAGATAGGGGCGTGATCAAACTCCGACCGTAACCACACTAAAAACATCATACATCCCCACGATGAGGGGCTGCCCAACGTCTCGATTCTATGAGAAAGTGACGGTGGCAAACTCTGCGAAATCCGGACCGTCGCCATGAAGAATACGACCTCGACCAAAGCGACGATCATCCATTTCTTATCCAAAGTCTTCTAGAACGTAGTCAAAAAACAAAACAAAAAAAAAAATCCGCTCATCAAGCTCGAGCGTAGAACGGCCTTGATAAGCGGAGGGACTAACTGTATGGGTCGCAATCCGACCCTATAATTATCAACGGGGTTAATCATTTTTCTCGGCTAAATGAAAGAGTGATAAACGGCACGACCGTTCTTAATTAACTACGCTTAACGCCCGCCTAAGATGATCGTAAAGGCCACGACCCTTCTGTTATATCAAAACTGACCCCTTGATGTGGGCCCGAGGACCAAAGGTCAACTTATGCAGTTCATATCTATAAATACAGATGGGAGAGGTAAAGAAAGGGGTTCCTCTCCTCCCCCATGGGGGCTCTAAAAGCAAAAGAGTAAAAACAAGGAGGGAGAATCACAAATAAACCAGAAAAGTGGAAGATCAAAAGAGAATATGATTGTAATGCTCTGAACCTCCCTATGGGGAGGCAGACCACTCTATTATCATCAATAAAGATCATCCATATTTTCGGTTATTAGAAGAACTACTCTTAATTATCGTTTCATATGTTTGATTCTCGATTTATTACGACTTGCTATGATTGACCCATAATCTATGTATATTGTTTTGTATTCATAAAGTATGTAATAACTTTTGAGTCAAACAATGACATTGTGTAGTTGCTCTTATAATAATTGTCAAAAAAATATGTATTATTAGTTTTTTATATATATATATAAGAATATACAAAATTTAAATATTTTTAAAGCTATCGTATATAAATAATTTCGGCGCGGCCTAAAAGTGATCTTTGACAATATCAATACCTATTACGGGTATAGCTCCGCTCAATAATGTTAACTGTCTAGAAAAAAAACTGGCACTTTCAAGAGGCGAACTTATAACATTGGAAAAGGTTATATTAGGCAAAAAAAAAATGTTTTGTCCTTCCTTTGGTGAGAAGTTTAATAATTTTTGGTAGGAACATTTTGAATTTTGGTTAAAGTAAGCACCATGACACAAAAAGTTCTCAATCAATGGCAACTTCTTCAACAATATATATTTATATATATATTTTCGACTATTATTTTTACTGTGGCTATATAGTGTTATTTTTCCAAACGTGAATAGGTAAAATGGAAGTGAGTTTGGTTTTCTCAATCCATAATTTCACTTTGAAACAAGTGTAGAAAAACTGGATGCCAAAATAAAACGAAATGACGAGCATTTTCGTCCCTTCTTTGTCCCGTCTCTCCCTCATCAAAATAAGATACTAAAACGAAAATATAAATAAACGTGGACTATTATCAAAAATAGGGGGAAAAAAACTAAGATGAAATTTAAATATGGAATGCAAATAGTGCAACTGAAAAATGTGTTTTCTTCAAACTAACAGTGCCAGAGGCACGACCCGGCCAATTAAGGCCAGGAGCGCATCGCCAGCAGAAGGGACGAGACGACCGGTTGGATTTTGTTATTAATAACAAAACAAGGGTGAATAGAAAATGGTGGGAAAAGAAATGGAAGGAAGTGAAATTTTGAATGAGTTCACCTTAGTAATGCACTTTGTCCATCATTGGTAGAAGGAAAGAAAATCTTTGTGTATATATAGAGAAACTCATCTTTTAGCTCTTAAAGAGTTAAGAAGAAGGTAAGCTTCGCGCCGTCGTCGCTCGGCTTTGGACCCAGTCCCGGTCCCAGAAACATTTTTAAAAAAGGTTGCAAACATTTTCAGAAACAATGTCAAATTGGCTATAAATATTCCTTCAAATCCCAGAATATTGACTTATGAAATTTTTTGATCTTCATCTTCTTCTTCCGCACATAAAAATTTCACTGTGTTTTACAGCCTTCGAGTGGTTCGTTGTTCATCGGCGTTTTTAGTACCAACACTCTGGTGAGTTAAATCGTTCTATCCTAGGAGGATATATTCCAGAACCTCGGGTAATTGAGGGAAATAATTTTCTTAAGGACACACTGTGTATTCAGTGGGCTCGATTTATTCCTATACTGTTTTTAGACTTTATTTTGAAGTTCATATACTGTTTTCAAAATTTTGACGTTCTAGATCTACTAACTTTCTGTTTCAATTTTTTCAGAAAGTTTATTATTTTATTAATTTTACAGCAATACAATTTTTGCTAACTATCTTAAAGAAATTATTTTATTATATACTTGTTTGTGGAGATTAAAACCTTTGTGATTTTTTAGTCCGTCTGAATTTTACTATTCTGATTTGAAGATGTAAAAACTTCATCAGAATATTGAAATTCAGAAAACGATTTGAAAAACATTAAAGCTTCATAGTTTTATGTGTAATAGTATATAAAAACTTTAATTTTTACGTATGGTTTACTAATTATAGTATTGTTTACTATTCTGGTTTTGTCATTAATTGAACTCTTCTATTATTGATAGTGAGAAATGACAATTAATAACGGAAATTCTTATGCGACTGTTGCTGCAATGACAATAGCCTCGTCAAGTCGCACTGATGTTCCTCCGACCGAGAAACCGGGAAAATTTTCTGGAGCCAACTTCAAAGGATGACAACAAAGGGTGTTCTTCTGGCTTACCACACTTGGTATACAAAAATTCACTAGTGAAGAGCCTCTAGTGCCTGCTGCGGATATGTCGGACAATAAGAAGTTCATGATTGTTGAGGTGTAGAAGCAGTTAAATTTTCTTTGCAAATGCTATATCTTAAGTGCTTTAGAGGATGACTTGTACAATGTGTACAGTGCGATGAATACTTCGAAAGAATTATAGGACGCACTTGAGAAGAAGTACAAGACGGAAGATGCATGCTTGAAGAAGTTCGTGGTTGCCAAGTTTCTAGACTATAAAACGATAGACAGCAAAACTGTGGCAACCCAGGTTCAGGAGCTTCAACTTATTTTTCACGACTTTATTGCTGAAGGTATGGTCGTGAATGAAGCATTTCAAGTGGCTGCAATGATTGAAAAATTACCTCATTCGTGGAAAGATTTCAAGAACTATCTTAAGCACAAGCGCAAAAAAAATAAAATTGGAAGATCTTGTGATACGTCTAAAGATTGAGGAAGACAATAAAACAACCGGAAAAAAATATCGTGGAAATTCAACGATCATGGGAGCTAATATCGTTGAGGCGACTGCTCCAAAGTAAGAAGAGGAAGAGGTCTTCTGGACAGACTAAGGAGCAGAACAAAAAGAAATTCAAGGGCAACTACTACAATTGTGAAAGAGTTGGTCACAAAAGCCCTGATTGTAGTCTCTCGAAAAAGGATTAGAATAAGGGACAAGCCAACATAGTGGAGAATAATAATTACATTGATGATCTTTGTGCAATGTTTTCGAATGCAACCTAGTTGGAAATCCGAAGGAGTGATAGGATTGACTCTGGAGCCACTCGACATGTTTGTGCTGTCAAAGAAGCATTCACGACTTACTCTACCGCTGGTCCCGAAGAAGAGATTTCCATGGAAAATAATGCAAAAACTAAGATTGAAGGTTATGGAAAGATATTCCTAAAGATGACTTCTGGCAAGGTGTTAACACTCAACAACGTTATTCGCGTTCCTACTATTAGAAAGAATTTAGTTTCTACTTCTTTACTTGTAAAGAATGGATTCAAATGTGTATTTATCTTTGATAAAGTTGTTGTAAGCAAGAATGAAATGTATGTTGGGAAAGGCTATCTCGCGGAGGGCCTTTTCAAACTCAATGTAATGGTTGTTGACAGTATGAATAAAATTTCAGCTTCTTGTTATTTATTGGAGTCAAATGATTTATGGCATATTCGTTTAGGACATGTCAATTATAAAATCTTGCGAAAGTTAATTAATTTAGAAGTATTGCCTAAATTCGAGTGTAATAAATCAAAATGTCAAATATGTATTGAATCTAAAATTTTAAAATATCCTTATAAGCCCGTTGAAAGGAATTCAAATCCTTTGGACTTAATTCATACTAACATTTGCGATATGAAGTCGACACCATCTCGAGGTGGGAAAAAATATTTTATAACTTTTAGTGACGGTTGCACTCGATATTGTTATGTTTATTTCCTTAATAGTAAGGATGAAGCAATTGAAGCATTTAAGCAATACAAGAATGAAGTAAAGAATAAATTGAATAAAAAGATCAAAATGATTAAAAGTGATAGAGATGGAGAATATGAATCTCCGTTTGTAGTAATATGTTCAAAATATGGAATTATCTATCAAACTACTGCAACTTACACACCTCAATTCAACGGAATTGCGGAAAGAAAAAATTGGACATTAAAGAAAAAGATAAACTATTTATTAATAAGTTCCGGATTACCGCAGAGTTTGTGGGGGGAAGCTATCCTTACAGCTAATCGAATACTCAATAGATTAACACACAACAAAATGCAATATATTCCATATGAAGAATAGAAATGAAGAAAATCCAACTTGAAACATTTCAAAATGTGGGGTTGTTTAGCAAAGGTACAAGTTCCTTTACCTAAAAAGGGTTAAAATCGGATCAAAAACAGTAGATTGCATTTTTATTGGATATGCTACAAACAGTAAAGCATAATGCTGGATTCTTTGAAAGCATCTATTTGTATAAAACTGAATGTAAGTTATTAAGTGAAAGACCTAAATGACCTCGGGAAGAACCAAAGAAAAATACTCCAAGTATAGAAAATCCAAGGTGTAGTAAATGTTAAAGAATATCTACTTCCTTTGGACCAGATTTTGTGATATTTTTGCTTAAAAATGAGCCTCAAACTTTTAAAGCAGCTATGTCATCTTCTGATTCAGCGTTTTGGAAAGAGGCAGTCAATAGTGAGATTCAATCAATTTTGGATAACCATACATGAGAATTGGTTGATCTTCCTCTGGGAAATAAGCCTTTAGGTTCAAAATGAATCTTTAAACCAAAAATTAAAGCTGATGACACTATTGAAAAATATAAGGCAAGACTTATTGTCAAAGGTTATAGACAAAAGGAAGGCCTTGATTACTTTGACACTTACTCGCCAGTAACAAGGATAACATCTATTAGGGTGTTAGTGGCACTAGTGGCCGTATATGTGTCACGACCCAAACCCGGTCGTGATGGCGCCCAACCATATAGCTAGGCAAGCCTGACCAATTATCACTCACGAACCCAACCTGATAACTCATTACCAACAATTTAAAGAAATTTAACAGTTTAAAAATAATCAGCCGATGTTTATAATAAAAACATTACGTAACAGACAGAAACATCTGACGAAACACTCCCAACAGAATCTGGGGTCACAAGTCTATAGCCTCTAAACAATGGAGTAACAAATATTTGAAAATACATAAGTCTGGAATGCGGAAATAAAACTAAATAAAAGGGAGAATTCGGATCCTGCGAACGTCAGGCATCTACCTCGACAACTCTGATAAAACTCTGGAAGACAACGACTACTCAGCTAAGTCTCCAAGACACCTGAATCTGCACACATGGTGTAGGGAGTAAAGTGAGTACTTCAAACTTAGTGGTAATAGACATATATAATGACTGAAAGTAAGAAATCCCGAAATACCACAATGCAAAGCTTAAACTAACCACTTAGCACCTTAAACGATGAAACAACAATAATCAACGACAGATAGATAAATAGATATCAATGCATGAATGCAATGCAATACACATGACCGCTGCGGCGTACAGCCCGATCCATTGGGTACCCGCGCTCACTGTGGGGGTTCAGACTCCGGAGGGGCTCCTACAGCCCAAGCGCAATAACATAGTAGCATTCGTTGCGGCGTGCAGTCCGGTCCACAATAAGTCCAATTATATGCATGCAAGCCACTCGGGCACAATCAAGCTTATCATTTTCAGTTTCATTTAACAGGTATTATAGTTTAAGTGATTAAAACCTTAGAAGATTACTACTCGTTTCTAGTCAGTATTTAACTCAGGACTGATATCATGGAAACATGCTCAATATCATGGCAACAGTGATAATAATCCCTAAGGGATCCAAATAGTTTGCACGCAACCCAATATGCTCATAACAATCCAAGTAGGATGTTTACTTGCCAATTTCTAGTCAATAACAAAATATAGACATCACTCGGACGGACTAAGCCATAGTCTCGTCCACAAATGACCCGCACTCACCGTAGAGTACGTGTCTCGCCTCAATACAGCGTCACAATGTGAGATACCGGGATTTCAAACCCTCAGGTCATCATCTATATCTATTACTCACCTCAAGCCAACCGTAGACTAGTCCGCAATGCCCTTTCCTCTTGAATCGACCCCTCGCACGTCGAATTTAGTCAAAACCACAACGAATTCATAACCATAGGCTAAGGGAATATAACCCAATCAAAAAGACTCGAAAATTATCGAAATTCACAAAATTTGCGAAACCCGAGCCCCGGTCCCACATCTCAAAATCCAGAAATTTTTACATAAAAATATTCCTTATCTCGCCACGAGTCCATACATACTAAATTCACAAAAATCGGAGTCCATTTGACCCCTCAAATCACAATTTTTCACTTAAAAACCCAAGCCCTAGTTCTTCACATTTTCAACACAATTTCATGAATTTAAGTTTTGATTCTTCAATAAAAATGATGTTTCTAAGTCACGAGACTTACCTCTAATCAATACCCGTCGAAAACCCTCTTCAAATCTACCAAAAAGCTCTTGAGGCGGAGTAAAAATTGAGGAAATATGATATGGGTCGCGGATGAAATAACACTTAAAACCATTCTGCCCAGGCATTTTTAGCCCTCTGAGATCACGTCCCAAGTCACGCGATCGCGGAGAACAAATTTCAGCCCCTTATTTTTCCTCTTACGCGATCGCAGGACAGGCCATGCGATCGCAGAGCAATGGCCCACGACCCTACGCGATCGCACTCAACCCCACGCGAACGCACTGACCAACCAACCAGGTCTACGCGATCGCAAAACCCTTCACGCGATCGCATAGAGAAATTATGAGAACCCCCTCCAAGCCTTCTATGCGATCGCAGCCACAAGCTCGCGATCGCGAAGAGCAAATTTGCTCTGCAATTTCTGCTGCAATTTTCCAACTCAAAAATCCCCGTTAGCCATCTGAAACCACCTCGAGGCCCTCGGAACCTCAACCAAAAGCACAGATATGTTCTAATACCTCATTCAAACTTGCTCGAGTCATAAAAACACTATCGTTGACATCAAAATCATCAAGTTTCATCAAATCAAAGCTTAAGTTAAACTAAAACTTTCAAAATTCTCATTCAATCAAAAACCCGACCTAAACACCTCCGAATCAACTGAAACTTTGCACGCATATCCAAAATCACCTAACGGAGCTACTGCAACTATCGGAATTCCATTCCGACTCTCGGATCAAAATCTCACCTATCAACCGGAATTCGCCAAAACTCAAACTTAGCCAATTCAAGCCCAATTCTACACCGAACCTCCAAATTCAATTCCGATTGCACTCCTAAGTCACAAATCATCCCCCGAAGCTAACCGAATCATCAGAATTCCCATCCAAGCCCTCTAACTAAATAGTCAACTTCCAGTTCACTTTTCCAAAATAAGCTTCCCTTTAAGAGACTAAGTGTCTCATTTCCAACTAAAACCAATCCAATCCTACCCGATTAATTCAATTACTGATTGTGAGCACGTGATTTTTGCCCCAAGCAATTAATTCCAAAATAAAAATACAAAAATAATTTTTGATTGCAATTAGTTTGATTAGTGTATAGAAAATACCAGTGTTTGTTTCAATTGTTAAAAAAATAATAATAATAAAATTTAAAATAAAATACAAAAAGGAAATTAATTGGAAAATGTCATAAAAAATATAAGGTAATTATTAGGAAATTGGAAAATTAAGGAAAAATATACAAAATTGGAAAATCAAAGGAAATACAAACACACAAGGAAAATAAGTCTAAAATACAAAAAAAAAATACAGAAAATTAAATAAATACAATTCAAAATAACAAAAAAAATACAAAAATACAATTTGAAATACCAAGTAATTGGGCCAAATTATATCAGCCCAAAACAAACCAGGCCTGGCCTGTATATATACAAGCCAAAACGACGTCGCCCAGAGGAAAACAAACCAGCCTGCCTATATAAAACCAAACGACGCCGTATAAACACGATAAATCTGGACCATTGATCAATTGATCGAACGGCCCAAGAATAGCGGTTGCCCAATAAGTGAAACGACGTCGTTAATCTAAAGCAATCAGAACCGTCCATTTAATTGATCAAACGGATGAAAGGAGGGCCTCACTAAAACCAAACGACGACGTTAAGACAAAATAATCACAACTGTCTATCTAATTGATCTAACGGACAAGATGAAGTCTTTACTTAAACCATACGACATCGTTTTAAGGCCAAAGTGATCCTGGCCATTCATCTCATCTAATCCAACGGTTGAGAGACATCAGTATATGTTTAATATATCGATATACCACTGATACATATCATTATACACACACACTCCTCATAAGCAAAAACCCTAGCCGCCTTATATCTCCCTTCTTCTCTCTGGCTGGGATCACCGGAACCCTACCGGTGGTCCATCTCCAGTCATCTTCTTCGACCAGCCTCCACACCCCTGAACCTATTCCTCTTCCTCTTTCACCCCATCACTTTAGCTCCAGCCAAAAACCTCTCATTCTGCTCGAATCTTGAAAAATAGGTCGTCGGAACCCTAGCCGGCGACCACCAAACTATGAACCAGCCCTCACCCTTAACACCATAGAACCGCTTTAAACTCCTCTTTCACCCTATCCAACCATCATCCCTCGAATATAAGCCTAACCCTTCGAATCTCAAAAAATTTCTCGCCAGAACCCTACTCCGGCGAGCACCCAAAATCAAAACCTTTCAAAAACCACACCCATGGTCTCTGAGTACCTTTGTACACATCCAAACCAGACTTCCACGAGTCTGTTTGGAAGAGTTAAACATCTAGAGACTCCAAGTCTCTGAAACGCTGGAAAATCAAGAAAAGAAGAAGAAAAATGAAGAAAAGTGAAGAAAGAAGAGAACAAGGAAAGAAAATAGAAAAGAACGAAAAAAGAAAGAAAACACGAAAAAGCTAAGTCCCAAACCCTAATGAAATCTGTTTCTCAAATCTTCTACCCCTCCTTTTATTTTTGCTAAATGTTCGAATCTTTCTGTTCTTCCATGAAACCTATCTTGTTCAGAGTTTTTGTGTTCTTATTTGTTAAGTCTGGATCTATTGCATGTTTAAGAACCCCTGTATATGTTAAAATTGAACCCACCTCTGTGCTATACTTTGCTCTTTTGTATTGTGAAAAAACCTGAGTTATTACATGTGTATGCCTGAAATGAGCTAAGTATCATTAGTTCTGAACATAAGCTACTTGTTAAAACGCATGTTATT
>MU690721.1:10289-24945 GCA_026770625.1 Nicotiana glauca
ACTCGTGGGAGTATGGGTGAATTTATTTTGGTTCGAACCTCAGGTTTTGACCAAGCGGGCCCGGGGTCGGTTTTGCAAATTTTGGGCAGAATGTTAGAAAGATTATATTTAGGTATTTGGGTTGGATTGTTGAGTTTTATTGATGATATTAAATCAATTGTGTATAGAGAAGATCGAATTGGAGCCAAATTTGAAAGGAAAGGCATAGCTTAAGGATTGAATTGGCCATAAACCTTCGAGGTAAGCGTTTGGTCTAACCCTAACTTGAGGGAACAGGAGTTGAGTCTTGTTGCTAATTGCTATGTGATCGAGTACGATGTATAGGCATGGTGACGAGTATCTATACATTGGTGTCTAGCATGACCGTGAGTCCTTATAATGTGATTATCATGAGCTGGCTGTGAATTCCATGTTTATTGAAGGATGTCTATATACTGTGAATCTGATCGTGTGTCTACGGTTCTGGGCCATTCATTAAGGCCTAAAAGAGTTACTGAAGATTGGACTTCATAGTATTATTTAGTAAATAATAGCAATTGATGGTTTAGGCTCTGTTAGAGACAAAATTAAATAGAAAATCGTAGTTCGCTTTAGGTTTGCCTGTAAATAATAAAACGAGGTGAGCCCCGCCAAAAAAAATGCATAAATTGTGGGGCCCTCTTTAAATGTTTATATTAAAATACTTAGAATTTGGGCATACCATTTAGCGAATTTCATGGCCTCCCACAAAGTTAATAATACACTAGTTGTTTTAGCCCCGTTACTTAAATAATATTACTTTTCTAAACTCGGGTGCATATTTATGTGACCCAAATCCAAATCTCAACGAAGTCGGAATGTGTCAAAAATCGCGGGTGCATTTATGTGACACGGTTCAAGACGCATTTTCACGACGTTGCAATTCTCTTTAAAAATAATAATAAAAGCGGTTTAAAGTTAAAAGACACATAAGTTAAAACATACATTAAAATTAGATTTTTAGCCAATTATAATAATTTAAGCGACCGTGCTAGAACCACTGGATCCGGGGGTATCTAACGCGTTCCCTTGGGTCAACAGAATTCCTTATTCAGAATTTCTGGTTTGTAGACTCCAATTGGAAAGTCGAACATTTTCCTCGATTTGGGATTTAAGTTAAATCGGTGACTTGGGACACCAAAAGCCAATCCTATCCCAAGTGGGGACTCTAAAAATAAATAAATAATTCCATTTCGAATATTGTCACTTTAAATGAAAAAACTCCCTTATACATTATCCTTCGGGGTAGGTGTATAAAAAAGGAGGTGTGACAGCTCTGACGACTCTGCTGGGGACTCGAACCCAGAATTTCGGTTTAGGGTTCAAGAATTTGAGCTTAGGATAGATATTATATTTGGCTTTATCTTTTATCTGATTTTCCTACATGTTTTATGCTAAATGTGCTAAATGCTTTACCGCTTTGATATTATCTGAATTGTATATGTAAAACTGTTACGAAACCCTTCTCTTCTCATCTTCGGGGATGTGCTCGCTGGTCGAGAGTCCCTATTCTGTTAGTGTCAATACATTAAAGTAAGAAAGAAGCTGGACAAGTTACTAAGCCGGATGGCCTTTTGGTTCCCGGTACGTAGCCCCCTCCTCGACTCGAGTTGTCCGCTCGGGTATACAGTCTAGAACATATACCCAGGTTTTGAACCTAGAATAACTCAGCCTCTTGCAGGATCCCTAGTAGGAACTTTTATCTGCATCATGTGCACTTTGACTTTGGAGACTCAACACAAGAGTTGGGTCTGTCTAGGACAGGTGTACCCGAAATTAAAAGACCATCCTGATGCATCTTACGTGCCACTTGCGCATCCGTTTGTTTCGGCTTGTATGTTGACCAGCTTCTAGAATAGAGGAGGAAAATAAAAATAAAAAATAAAAAAAAGAAGAAAAAGAAAATAAATAAGAAAAGATTGAGAGGTAGGTATTTAGAAAATTCTGAAACTCTACTGAAATTCTGGAAAAAAAAAGGTCATTTCAAAATGAGTTAAAATTTTCAAGTGCCATGTTTCCCATGTTCTGTCAATCTGACCGAATTATGCGGGTCTGATTCTCACCAGATGTGAGATACGCAGGCAAACCTCATCGGTTCCGAACCCAATTTTCAAAAAATCCAAAAATATTTTCCTTTAGTTCCTTCTTTAAAAATCTTTCCTTAGAAAATTAAAAAAAAAAGAAGGGTAAAAGTAGTTTTTAAACTCAAAAAAAAAAATAGTTTCCTTCTTTCTAATGTCTTTCATACGGAAAAAGAAAATTCAATAAAAATCAAAATCCAAAATACGGGTTTCCTTCATTTTGAAGTAATTTAAAAAAAAAAATCAGAAACAAAAATTCAAAAATTTTCTTCTCTTGTCTAGAAGTTTTTCTTTTGTAAATGTCAATAAAAATTTTGAAAACAAAATTGAAGTCCATAAAACATTTTGTCTTTTTTAAGAAGTACTTTTGTAAATAAATAAAAGATCAGAAATTCAAGATATTTTTCTTTAAAAGTCCCTCTTTTGAAAATTAAGAGGTTACATCCAAAATCCAAAAATATTTTCTTTCTTCCTTAGAAAAAGAGAAAACAAATGAAAATTCAAATAAAAAAATATTTTCTTTTTACTTTTGAAATTCCCAAGGTTCAAATCAAAAGTAAAGAAATTTTTAGAAGTCTTTCTTTCAAAAATATAATCAAAATTAAATTCAAAAATAAAAAAAAATTCCCTTTCTTCTTTTAAAGCATTTTTTTAGAAAATTCCAAGAAAAAAAATCAATCAAAAAAAAATCAAAAATGTTTTTCTGTTGCCTTAAAGCTCAATGGTCTAAGTTTTATACAAAAAAAAAAAAAATAATTAGTTTACTCAATTCCAAATTTGCTCGAACTATGCTAGTTTGATTCTCACCGGATGTGAGATACGTAGGCAACCCTCATCGGGTCCAATCTCCCTTTTGCAAAAATAGCCCAAAAAATATCAAAATTTTAATTTTGTCATAAATAAGTCAGGTGATGTCATTCTTGTTAAAATAAGCCGAATGTCCCCAAAAGGGACGCCGGAAGGCTTTTTTATTTGCAAGAACAGCCACCTTGAGTCATTTTTAAATGGTTTGCGGGCACAACCTTAAAATCTTCCTCCCAAAAGTGCTGAAAGGTCGTATCTGCAAGACCAAGTCCTTGTTTTTTTTTTCTAAATAAATAAATTTTTTGAAAAATAGCCACTTTTTCCTTTTAGGTCAAAATAAATCATTAAAATACTCCTTAGATGTCTTTCTTTCATAAATAAAAAATATAAAAAAATACAAATTTTGAAAAATTGAGCCTGAAAATATTTTTTGCTCAAAAATCCAAAACGTTTTCGTAAAAATCCCTTTTCCGAAAATTAAGAGGCAACTTTCAAAATCCAAAAAAAAATCTTTTTATTTCATGTTAGAATAAGAGGAAATAAATGAAAATTCAAACAAAAAATATATCTTTTACTTTTAAAATTTTCAAAGTTTCAATAAAAAGAAAAGATATTTTTAGAAGTCTTTCTCAAAAATCAAAATCAAAATATTTCCCTTAAAGCATTTCTTTCAAAAATTTCAAAAAAAAAAAAGAGTTAGCTTATTTTATTTTGCAAGAACTACGCTTGGTCTGATTCATGCGGGGTCATGATACGTAGGCAATCTCCATAAGATTCGACTGTAACCCCAAGAAAAGAAAAGAAAAGAAATACGAGGGAAGCAAATAAAAGGAAAACAAGAGAGGAAAAGAAACACAAAAGAAGGAAACAAGGAATCGAGAGAAAAACCATGGTAAAAGAAAAAGGAAAAGCAGAAAATGAAAAACAGAGGGAAAAGAAATGAGAGAAAAACAAAAGAGAAAGAAAAGCAAGGAAAACAAAAGAAAAAGCCGGGATGACGCATGCAACTGTAGCAAACATGTAGATACTCATTTAACTGTATAGGTGCATCACACCTCAATGTGCAGTTACCTATCTGTTATTTGTTTCAAACTAACCGTTGTTGCTGTTAAAATCCAGCTTAGGTATTTAGAAACGGTGGTTGGTTTTGGGTAAGCTGGCATTGCATTGATATTTCACCAGATCAAAAGAAAGTACAGAGATGTCGTCTGAAATGACTCTGCCACCAGTTCTTATCACTGAAGATAGCCCCATCTTAGGGATCCCGGCCTCCGAATCTGCCATAGATGAAGAGAACCGGATACTATGTCTCCGACTCATGGAGATGTGGGACGCCTGGACCAATGGAAGAGAACCTCCAAGCGCCATCCCTGGATTTCCTAAACTATTTCCTAGATCCGGGGGTACTTCCAACGTCCCCATTAACCACCCAAATACTCCATTGGGACAGCCTACTATGACCGCCCACTTCATAGGAACACCTTCTGAGGTCCGCTCCCAGGTGTTCCCATCAGGCGCAGCTCCTAACATTTTCACTGCTCCACCATGTTCTGCTACAACACAACCTTCACTGCCAAGGCCTGCTTTTGATCCTTCGGTTTTCAACTTCCAAAACCCTGTCTTTCAGGAGGATCCTCCTCAATATCCCACATACACTTACTCTCAGCCACTGCCACTTGAGGTTACACCTAGGCAAGATAAAAATCCCAAAGCTCCTGAACAAGATGAGATGGCAAAAAGAATGAGGAGCCTTGAGCAGAGCTTAAAGAATATGCAAGGCTTAAGCGGGCAGAAAAGTGTTTCTTATACTGATCTGTGCACGTTCCCTCACGTGCACCTGCCTATGGGGTTTAAAATGCCAAAGTTTGAAAAGTATGATGGGCACGATGACCCCATCGCTCACTTGAAGAAGTATTATAATCAGCTACGTGGGGCCAGCGGAAAAGAAGAGTTGTTGATGGCCTATTTCGGAGAGATCTTAGTAGGCATTGCCTCAGAATGGTACATGGATCAAGACGTCTCACATTGGCACATTTTTGACGATCTTGCTAGAGACTTTGTAAGGCAATTTTAGTATAACATTGACATCGCACCAGAATGGAATTCTCTGGCGAATTTGAAAAAGAAACCCTCAGAAAGCTTAAGAGAATATGCTATTAAATGGCGCGAGCAGGCGCCAAGGGTAAAACCTCCCATGGATGAGGTAGAAATGGTCACTGTCTTCCTCCAGGCCCAGGAAGTAAATTACTTTCAGAATATGATGTCGGCGATGGGCAAGCCTTTTGCAGAGGCAATCAAAATTGGTGAAATGGTAGAAAACGATTTAAAAACTGGCAGGATTTTGGGTCAATCGGCCATTAGAGCAACCTCCCAAGCCATCCAAGGCAGGTCTGGAGGGATGGCCAAAGGTAAAAAGAATTAAGAAACAGTTAAGGCAGCATCAGGGGGAAGAAGATATCGGGCTCCGAGACCTGTGTTCTCTGAAAGAACCCCTCAACACTACTATCCTCATACTGATATGGCTTATGCTCTCCCACCTTATGTGGTCATGAATGATCAACCTTTCGGTCGACCGCAGCCACAAGCCAACAGAAATCAACCTCCATTCCTAAGAAACCAGCCTCCTCACCAGAACCACTATAATCCCCGACCTCCACAGAATAACTTCCGTCCTGGGGAACCACCCAGAAGCCCAAACTTTACACCAATCGATGAACCCTACTCCAGTCTGTTCCCGAAGCTTGTTCGGATGAGTTTGTTGCAACCCATACCCCAAAACAGGCAAAATCCGAAATCACCATCCTATCAGCGGGCGGTCCGATATGCTTATCACTCAGGAGCTGAGGGGCATAGTATTGACAACTGTTGGACGTTGAAGAAAGCCGTGGAAGACTTGATAGAATAGGGGAAGTAATGTTGAGGGACGAAAAAGCCCTGAATGTGACCAATAATCCGTTGCCCGCTCATAATAACGGGCCGGTAATCGGGATAATTTGTGAAGACGTGGAATTTTGATCCAGCTTCGAAAGCTATAATTGCTATTACCGATGTATAAAGGAAGCCCAAGGCACCGCCGAAGTAGGAAAAAGGGGAGAAGAAGAATAAAATTGTCATGACTGATCCTGAAAAGAAAGCTAAAACAAAAGCAGAGACAGTGCGTCCTAAAAACAGAGTTCTTTATGTTCCGCGAGGTCGCCAAGAGAAACCACTAGTTGTGAGTGCTCCAAAGAAGTTTGAAGTGAAAAAGGGGACATAAATGTATGTGCCGAAGGAGCTTATGTGGTACGGGGGACAATTAAACCGCCTCGGCTGAATGAGCCAGTGCTTATTGGATGCGTACCACAGAAGCCAATAACTGACCCTTCAGCTATGCCATGGAACTATCAGCAAATAGTGGTTACATACAAGGGCAAAGAAATCTCGGGAGAATTTCCAAGAAAGACCTCTATCGATAAATATTCAAATGTACATGAGGTAAATAATGCCACATGAAAGCGCTTTCCGTCCAAGAAGCCAGTAAGTGTTGAGGAGGCAGAGGCCTTCTTCCAGAAAATGAAGATGCCTGATTATGACACCGTAGATCAATTGAGAAAATATCCTGAACAAGTGTCGCTGTTGTCATTGGTGACGAAATCCTTCGAACGTCAGAAGATTTTATTGAAAACTTTGAATGAGGCGTATGTGCAATTGAAACTTCAGTCGAACAGCTCGAAAGAATGGCAGAAAGATTCTTCACCGTCAATCAACTCTCTTTTAGTAAAAATGACTTGCCTCCCGAGGGAGAAGCCCACAACAAAGCCTTGCATCTGACTGTCAAGTGTGAAGGTTAATATGTCAAGCGAGTCATGGTGGATGGAGGCTCTTGACATCTGCCCACTCTCCACACTGCAAAGAATGGAAATCGGGACTGGAAGGATTCGTCCCAATAACGTCTGTGTGAGAGCCTTTGACGACATCAAAAGGAATACCATCGGAGAAATTGATCTGATATTGACTAAAGGCCCGGTGGATTTCGAGGTGACTTTCCAGGTGTTGGACATGGATACATCTTACAATTTCCTCCTGGGAAGGCCTTGGATCCATGCTGTAGGAGCTGTACCTTCCACCCTCCACTAAATGGTGAAATTTGAGTACGAAGATCAGGAAATTGAGGTCCATGGAGAAGAATAACAGTCAATCTATCGGGACCCATCTATCCCCTGTTTGGAAGCGAGGGAAGGAAGTGAACACATTGTGTACCAAGCTTTTGAAATTGTGGTGGCGGGTCAGTACGAAGAAGGAAATCCTTGCCCCCAACCTATCCCGTCGAATGCTTCAATTATAGCGGCTAAAGAAATGATTAGACATGGTTCAGCCGGGAGAGGGCACTAGCACCGCTGAGGTGTTATACATGGGACCAAGCGCCAAACTTCAAAACTAGAAGGCTACGCTATTCCCGATCAGGCGGGAGTCCCAGTAGACCCGTCTTGCTACTTTTTCTGCATCCCAAGTTATTCCATGGTGTAACTCGGATGTTTCCTGTAGTTTCTTGTCTTTAAATTCCAGAATGTGAACCCTGTTATCTTCAAAATTCCAAGAAATGAAATCAATATTTCACTGTTCATTTTTCTTTATCCTTTTTGATTTTGCTATTTTTTCTCCATAATTTCTTCTCTTTAGCTCTAATAATGTAGCTTTAAATAACATGACATGCTTGCGGACTTCATGCCTAGATCCCAAAACGCTGTCAGATTTTTGACATAATGAATCAAGAGTCGAAATGCAAAGAAGGTAACCTTGAGGAAATAAAACAAAAAATTGGAACAATTGAAGGAAAAGTGGTTCGCGGGTTGGAAAGGTCCATACATTACAACAAAAGAGTGTGATGTACTCAGGGCATATCTGGGCAGTTGTACCAACAAAGAATGACCCGCGCTTACAACAAGAAGGTGCGTCCCAGGAATTTTGAAGTGGGACAACTCGTGTTAAGACACATTCTCCCTCATCACCAGGGAGAAAAAGGAAAATTTGCTCTCAATTGGAAGAGTCCATACATCATCTAAAATATATTGCCAAGAGGAGCATTGTATTTGGGAGATATCGAAGGAAATGATCCCGAAACAGCTGTGAATCCAGATGCAGTAAAAAGGTTCTATGTCTAGGCTCTCTGTGGTGTTGGTTTTTGTGCAATTGAGATGACGAAGGCTTTTCTTCTCGCTATCCAAACACTATCAATCCTTTATAAACCCTTTGAGCCGGTTACGCTTCTTTGATCACCCTCTTTGGAACCCGAAAGTACTGTTGATAATAAAGAAATAAAAGAAAAAGAAAAAGAAAAAGAAAAAGAAAAAGAAAAAGAAAAAGAAAAAGAAAAAGAAAAAGAAAAAGAAAAAGAAAATAAAAGGAAAAAAAAACAAAAACAAAAACAAACAAACCAAAAACAACAAAAATAAATGTTCCTTGAACTACGTTTGACTTGATTTCGAAAGGATACGTAGGCAGCCTCTCGCTGAGGTTCAGTCACACCAAAACAAAAATTCCAATTCCCCCAAAAGTTGAAACTGGGGCAAATGATATGTTGGTTCGGCTATGAATCCACCAGAATGGTTCCAAAGTTGTTCTTTCGTCCAAAATTCTTTTTACCCAAAACCTTGTCCAAGTTCTTCTGATCAATTGGCAAAGGCGTGGGAAGTGAAGAACAACACGGTTGGAATTTGATATAATCAAAATTGAGAGAAATAAAATGAGAGAGTCTTATCGATAAAAACCTTCGGGCACCATAAGGTGACGGTGAGTAGAGAATTTGAAAATGAGAGAGTCACTTAGTGAAAACTCGTAAAGAGCACTATCGGGCGACTGTGAGAAGAGAAATGAGAGAGGTCTATTAGTGAAAACCTACAAATGGCGTTGTCGGCCGAAAAGAAGACATCTCACCACTAAAAGAGTCCTGGCAAGGTTCCCTGGTTTGAAATGCAGATCAATGGGTTCACGAGAAGCTAGAAAGTTTGTGTAGGTCGGGCGTTCCAGTCCAAGAACATGTCATGTTCATTTGAAGCCAGCATGCACCCCAGTTAAGTCCTTCTTTTCCCCGGAAAGGGACGCTTCTCTTTAAACTCATCCGCTTGCCTTTTGTATATTTATTCCTTGAATCCCTTTTGGTTTAACTCTGATTCCGGGATTACTGCAAAGAAAAGGTGGCAGGACTGGTCCTATAGGGCTCCGCCTGGCAAAAGCCAAAGAAAATACCCAGCTTCAGCGGGTGCGTCAGGCCAATCCCGACTGACCATAGTGGTTGATGCTTTCAGAGCAAAGACATTGGAAAAGAAAGAAATTCAAAGGCAAAGGTCCTAAGATCAGAATAAAGTGAAAAGTCTAGAGCCTACACGGGCGAGTCATCATGGAGTCCTAAGGTTGAGTTCTGTCAGTTTGAAAAGAGATTCCCCTTCAAGATCGGCAAGCAGCAAAGTTCTCAACGAAAATGGAGCCGGGATCAAGCAATCGAGATGATCAAGGCCACACAATCAACCACCGTTTCAAACTAACAAATTGTTCTTTGTTGAAAGTTAAAACAGGTGTAATTCAAAGCAAACATGCAAGAAGCAGGTACAACCCAAAAGAGAAAAGAAATGCGCAAGCGCTGAAACAGCTTTGCAACAGGAAATCGACCGAAAAGGAAGTTTCTTCCCAAATTCTTTTATGCGTTTTGCTAAATAAAAAGGAAGAATAAGAAGAAAGAAAGAAGAGAAATAAGTGAAAATGAAAATCCTAAAAAGAAACAAATCATGGTAGCATAAGGCCCTATTCCCTAGATATCCCGGCATAACCCGTGGATCTCCCTGGCATAACCCAAGGAGCCTTTTTCTTTCCATCCCGGCATAACCCGTGGATCTCCCTGGCATAACCCAAGGAGCCTTTTTCTTTCCATCCCGGCATAACCCGTGGATCTCCCTGGAATAATACAAGGAGCTTTTTTCTTTCCATCATGGCATAACCCGTGGATCTCCCTGGAATAACCCAAGGAGCCTTTTTCTTTATATCCTGACATAACCCGTGGATCTCCCTGGCATAACCCAAGGAGCTTTTTTCTTCCCATCTTGGCATAACCCGTGGATCTCCCTGGCATTACCCGAGGAGCTTTTTCTTCCCATCCCGGCATAACCCGCGGATCTCCCTGGCATAACCCAAGGAGATTTTTTCTTTCCAAATCCCGACATAACCCAAGGATCTCCCTGGCATAACCCAAGGAGCTTTTTTCTTTCCAATCCCGGCATAACTCGTGGATCTCCCTGGCATAAACCAAGGAGCTTTTTCCTTTCAATCCCGGCATAACCCACAGATCTACCTGGCATAACCCGAGGAGCCTTTTTCTTTCCATCCCGGCATAACCCGTGGATCTCCCTGGCATAACCCAAGGAGCTTTTTTACTTTCCATCCCGACATAACCCGTGGATCTCCCTGGCATAACCCAAGGAGATTTTTTCTTTCCATCCCGGCATAACCCATGGATCTCCCTGGCATAACCCAAGGAACGTTTTTCTTTCCATCCCAGCATAACCCGTGGATCTCCCTGGCATAACCCAAGGAGCCTTTTTCTTTCCATTTCGGCATAACCCGTGGATTTCCCTGGCATAATCCAAGGAGCCTTTTTCTTTCCATCCCGGCATAACCCGTGGATCTCCCTGGCATAACCCAAGGAGCTTTTTTCTTCCCATCCCAGCATAACTCATGGATCTCCCTGGCATAACCCAAGGAGATTTTTTCTTTTTCCATCCCGGCATAATTTGAGGACCTTTTTCTTTTCCGGCATAACCCAGTCATTTCCTAGCATAATTTGGCTCCATTCCTAAGGATACACAATCCTGATTTGATCGCCTAGATATGAGTCACAACTAACTCACGAAATTTTCCTAGTGAAAACTGGGGCAGAAAAATTTCGTTTGTTTGTTTGTTTTGGTGTCTTAAGCAGGTTTGACATCGAGGCACATAGGTTCTATATGACCTACGGAATGAGTCTCAATCCAGAATAAAGAAAAGAAGAAAAGAACAAAAAGAAATGAGCTTAAATGTTGAAGCAAACAAAGGTGCGGATTGCGCAAATGTGATTTAAAGCCACAAGCTCCGCCGATCCCATTTTGACCCAATTCTGTAGAAAGAAACAAACAACTACAACTTGCGAGCATCAAGATTCAGATCGGGGTCCACGGAAATATCAGCTAAGACTCAAGATCAAGTTTCAAGATAATTATAGATAGGAATCTTGTAACTCATAGTTGATAGGCATAACTAGCTTAGCTTTGATTTTCCTTTTTGGTGTAATAAAGAGGTCAGCAAGCAATAGCAGCAGCAACAACAGTGAAATCACAACTCCTGGTAGTCCCAGCTACCAAACTTTCCAGAACTACACTGACCTGATTCCTTTATAGCCAAGGATATGTAGGCAACCTTTGAAGCAGGGTTCGGTCAGACGGTTTTCAAAATGCTTCTCATGGAGTGACGAGCAGGCAAAAATCCTTCATAGTACTCATTTATCTTTACCCAAAAACCCTTCGTGTCTTCGAGCAAAGAGGGGCAGCTGTGAGCATGTGATTTTTGTCATGCTTAAATTACTCCTATAGAATTCATTAAAATTCGAGTTTTTCTTTTAATATTTGAATTTTTGGGAATTAATTGCATAATTTTGTGTTTTGTTTGCAATATATGTGCATTTTTAGTTGTCATAAAAGTGAAAATTACAAAATAGCATACTTGCATTTAGGACTTAATTCTAGATTTTTAGATTTATTAAAAGTCATTGAAGATAAGAGAAAAAATAACAAAAATAGGCCTTTTATATTTTGTCCCTTTAATTTCACTTTTTTGTTTAATTTTTCTCTTAAAATTAGGACCTAGTTAATTTTAGGAAAATTTAATTAGTCACATTGTAGAATTAAATCAGGTTTTGGTTGTTTTTAATTTTGCATTTAATAAAATACAAAATTTAAATAAATAAAAAGGAAAAAAAGAAGGAAAAACAAATAAGAGAAATTAAAATGAAAAGGGCATCAGGCTACCCAGTTATTGGGCCAAAAACCAGCCCAAAACCCCCTCCAAACCCAGCCCAGGTCTGTGAATTACCCGGTCCAGTCCTCAGGCTAATAAAACGACACCGTTTTCGCATCAAGAAATCTTGACCATCCATCTCCCCAATCTAACGACCCAGGTTCAGTCTTCAATTTTAAATAAAAATGTAATAACACTTTAGAAAATATAGAGACAAAAGTTATCTTCCTCGTACCCCCCTGCCTCCCCGTCTCCGTCACCGGTTCCACCCCATTCCACCGCCGAAAATCGCCCACGGCGGCAGTCAAGATCCAAACCCATCCAAATTTTCACCATCAACTCCTTTCCTCCTCCACTTTCCGATGCCCCAAATATTTTCCCTCGAATGTTAGCCAACCTGCTTGAATATTCGAAAACAGTAGAGCCGCTTCCGCCGCCGACGGCGTCACCACCACCAAACGACTCCACTTTTACACCATATGTTCTTTCCAAGACCCTCTTCCCAAATCCCTGACCAGTTTCATCCAAATCCTTTTGCATGTCCTCGAATCTCAAATCAAAATCCGGCTTAAAACCCTAAAATACTCAAATCTTATTAAATCAACATCACACGATCCCCTCATTCCTCTCATGAAGAATCTACTGTCAGCGATGCTCGAATATGGCTGGAGCTGTTCGAATTTTTAAATCTAAGAAGGCGGCAAAACCCTAAGACTCCATGAGTGAGTTTTTCTTTAGTATTTTCTCCCTCAAAACTGATATTTCTTCTTGATTAGGGTTTGATTTTATTTATCAGCTCGTTGAACCCGTGTTCGAGTAGGTTAGCCTGTTTCTTATTTTTTTATTCTTCATCTTCTTTTAATCAATAGTAGAATTGGTTTATTTGTCAATTTAGTTGTGATTGAGTTCTGTAAAATTAGGGTTGATCATGTTTAAGGTTTTAGTTTAAGTTTTGACTTGCTTAAATTTTTTTCAGGCTTCATGTGTGATTAAGTTTGTTTTCTTATTTTGATTGTGTGTTTCAAATCTGTTAATCGATCCTATTTGGGCATGGTTTGATTTTGATTTGTTTAATTAGTAATTCTGTATTGATGTTATTAGTTAGTTTAATTAGTTTAGTTTGGTTCATTTCAATTTAATCAATAATTGTCCTTTAGTTGGTGTTTAGTTTCAAATAATCCTTGGGCTTAGTTTAGATTGATTGGATATAGCTGATAGTATGTAGTTAGGGTAAAAGGGGCTGGGGTTAGTTGAGATAAAACTAGTAATTTCAAATTGAGTTCAGGGGTAGTTTGGGTACTTATAATTGCAAAGGAACGCTGTAGTGAAAGCTAGAACAACCTAGAATCTTCTAAAATAGGGCCTCAATTATAATTTCAGGAACTTAGGGTATAACTTAGGCAAAAAGTCAAAACTTTAGGACTACTGAATAAAATCTGAAAATAAAAAGCGGAGAAAATGAGTGAAGAAATTCTAGAAGTTTCCTCCCCCTTACCTGCCTATAAAAGGCAATCCCCATGCTTCTTTCACAAGTTTAAACCCTAAAAAATTCCCAAAGAAGTTTCACAATCTGAAAAAAAAATCCCAAAATTTCCAGCACTTAAAGTTCCCCCCCAAAAACATTCCCTGCAAGTACATCATCTGAAATTTGAATTTTAAATTCGAATATTCAAATCTGAACTCCATCAATTCAACATTTCCTCTTAGATATTAGCATTCTTCAAAAACCAAAAAATATATAACAAAAACTCCAAAAAACAACACTGTTTGATTATAATTTTAGATCAGCTTCAAAGTTCTAGCATCCTACTTCAAATTTTCAGTTTACATAAGGTTTAAAATGGTTTGAATCTCTTAGTTCTGTTCAGTAGTGGAGGTTAAAAGCTCCTGGGTTGATTTCCAGTTGAAACTGGTCTGTTCAGTCGATTTTTGTGTCTGTTCGCTGGTGTTTCATTGCTGGGATTCCAAGTTAAAACTGCTATTGTTTTCCTGCTGTTAAACACTGCAAAATTCTCACTACTACTGATGATTTCTATTTCTTCTTATTGTCTTTCAATTTCCAGGCACACACCTTCGAATTTACCTTGATGTAGCTTTGAATTGGAGTTGAAAATATGAAAAGTGTTCATCAGATCCCTGCTCATTTGATTTCATCTGTGTTTGTAGTTAAAATAGATAGTAGTTGATATATATTGCTTAGTATAACTTAGTTTTGATATATATTTGTTTTTAAACTCCTGGACTGTATAATTGGACTTCATAACTGGACTGAATCAGTTATGAACTGTAGATCATGTTAGCATTTAACATTTAGTTGTTGTAGCTGAAACTAAGTAATATTGTTGTAGATATTTAGTTGTTGTAGCTGTTAGTGCAATTCGATTTGGAAGGAGCTTTAATACTAAGGCAGAGTCGAATCCATGGCCACAGGATTTAGAAATAATTCGCAGAGGTTAAAAGCAGTGCTGGAATTACTGGTTCATTGGTTTTTTTAGAATAGGTTTATATATGTATATGTTAATTTGTTAAGTCTGAATAGTTTCAATTTCTAAAACAAAAATAAATCAGTTGATTCTGCTAATCATTAGGTTACTCGCTTTCATCATTTGATAAATATTGCATCTGATACTTTTCCTGCTTTAATCTCACTTCCTTATGTAAATAACGGTGGAACTGGTATCCAAATCAGCGTAAGTAGTTAAAAATGATACTGAAATCGAAATTTCAATATTTAG